>SZWC01012732.1:10574-67700 GCA_023375785.1 Penium margaritaceum | reverse complement strand
AATGTGCTTTGTGCGAGCATGAAAAACACCAGAGTTCTCCGCAAAGGCGGGAGCACTCTGGTTGTCGCAACGCAACACAATGGCGGGTACTGACTGCCCAAGCTCAAGAAACAAGCGCTGCAGCCAAACTGCCTCAGCAGCCCCTGCCCCCAAAGCCACATACTCTGCCTCCGACGAGCTACGTGCGATCCAGCCCTGCTTCCCGCTTCGCCAAGACAAAGCGGTACCACCGAGGAGAAACACGTAGCCAGTGCGACTGCGCCCGTCAGGACTCCAAGCCCAGTCGCTGTCAGTGTAGCCGTCAAGGACCACCAAACACTGCCGACGAAAGCAGAGTCCGAGATACGGCGTGGAGACCACGTACCATACCACTCGCACAGCCGCGTGAAGAGCTCTCGCACGTGGAGCCTACGAGAACTGAGCGAGGAGGTTGACGACGAACGCGATGTCGGGACGCGTGGTAGTGGCCAAGTACATCAGAGATCCGATAAGACTGAGGTACAAGGTCACGTCCACTGTCTCCCCCAGCAGTGTAGGGTCATCCACCTTCAGGGCATCGTGCCCATCAGGTGTGAGTGGTGTGGAAGCAGTGGGCACTGCACCAAGGAGATCGCTAAAGCGCTCCCCCACGACTCGTGCGTATCGGGCCTGATGTAGCAACAGTGTCCGATGTCTGCGGTCTCGCACAATCTCCATACCAAGAAACACCGATGCAGGACCGAGGTCCTTCATCCTGTAGGCGGTCTGTAGGACAGCCTTGGCCTCCTTCACGGCCTCCAGCGACGGAGACGCGATGAGAAGGTCATCAATATAGACCAGGATGGCGGTAAATTGCTCGGGTGTCCGTAGGATGAAGAGTGAGGGGTCTGCCTCGCTTTGTACGTATCCTGCGTGAGTCAAGGTGCCAGTGATCTCTCGGTTCCAACACCGTGGAGACTGCTTGAGGCCGTACAAGGACTTGCGCAAGCGCCAGACCTTGTCACCGTCCTCAAAGCCTGGTGGCTGAGCCACATAGATCTCCTCATCGAAAGAGCCATGGAGGAACGCGTTGTTCACATCCATCTGGTGTAGTTCCCAGTCATGCTGAGCTACTACACCGAATAGAGCTCGAGCTGAGGTCATGCGGCCGACAGTGGCAAAGGTTTCAGTGTAATCAACTCCCTCAATCTGAGAGAACCCCTTGACGACCAAGCGGGCCTTGTAGCGTTCCAGTGAGCCATCCGGCTTCACTTTCTTGCGAAAGACCCACTTGACCTGAATCGCCTTCCTCCCAGGGGGAAGGTCGACCAGCTCGTAGACTCCGTGCTCTCGGATAGCGCGAAGCTCACCCTCGCAAGCAGCTCGCCAGGCATCAGCATCCTGCGATGAGAAAGCCTCCCTCAATGTGCCCGGGTCCGACGCCATAGAGGGGGAACTGTGCGTGGCAAGTGCACACGCCTCAGTGTCTGGCCTGACGGCCACAAGATCAGCTGCTGCGTCACAGGCGATATGGATCTCGCGAGTGACCAGGTCGTGCCCTATGGGGCACGCTGGGTGTACCTCTGAAAGCTCAGTGCGGACACTCAGGCCTAAGGCCTTTGTGCCTGGATCACCGATCGCGATGCTACGAGAGGAACGTCTGGGTCCGGAACCCGAAGCTTGCTGAGCTCCAGAATCCAGTGGTCGAAGGCGACCACCGGGCTCACGGGAGTAACCGGAGGTCGAGGGGCGTACCTCAGGCTCAGGAACAGGTACGACCACAGGGACAGGTACGACCACACCTGGTGAGGGCTGAGACGAGGCAGTCGGAGATGCCGTGCGCAGAGATGCGTGTGTGGGGGACATTGAGCTAGGGATGACAGCAGGCAAGGCTGGCCCGGACACTGAGACAGGAGTGTCAGCCGACGTAGAGACAAGAGTGGACTGGGCTCGGTCAGACGCCGGAACAGGGGTGCCAGTGGACACAGATGGTGATGCAGGAGGAGGCGTTGGAGCAGCGGTACCTGTGGGGTGCGAAGCAGGCTGGACAGGCAGGATCTCTGGACCAACGACAATGATAGCCGGATCATCAAGTGCTGGAGATCGAGAGGGGACTCGAGCGGACACATCAGCCTGGTGAGAAATGGTCGCAGGCAAAGATGTCTCCCCCATCCGCCGAGGACCCTCACAGGAAGGGACATGAGCTGCATAGAGCGCTGTGATCGAAGTCAGATCACGGTATGTGAGTGACTAAAAAAACAGCGCGTCACGGGACTCAATGACACGACGGCGAGTGGGGTCCCAAAAGCGCCAGGCCTTCGACTGCGGGGAGATGCCGATGAAGGCACACAAGCGACCCCGAGGGGAGACCTTGGACCCCTGCTGGTCCTCGGTGTACCATACGGAGGCCAGGGATCCCCAGACGCGTGTGAGACGAAGATCGGCACGGTGGGCAAACATGAGCTCGTACGGTGTAACATGATCCGGAAGCGGACCATGCGGGAGGCGGTTCCAGACCCAAGTCATGTAGGCAAAGCCCTCGAATGCGAAGGACTCCGGGAGACCGCACTCAGACCGCATGGCGCGGACCGCATCCTCCATGGTGCGGTTCCAGCGCTCAGAGACACCGTTCTGCTGTGGGGTAGCAGGAGCGGAGACCTGGTGAAAAATGCCGTGCTCTCTAAAGAAGGAGTCCATCTCGCCGAGGAACTCGCCGCCGCGATCCGAGCAAAAGGTATGTAGCGTGTGGCGAGACTGACGCTCGGCCATCACGAGCCAGAGCCGAACCGCAAGGGCGGCGTCGCTCTTCTGACGCAGACTGTAGACCCACCGCATCAGGGTGAAGTCATCAGTCAGCACCAGAACATACCGGCCCCTCTCGGAGAGCGACTCGACCGGGAGAGGACCGAGCAGGTCCGAGTGAACCAACTCGAGGGGCCTCAGCGCTCGGGAATGCGAATCAAGGTAAGTGCACCGGTGCATCTTACCCTGAGCGTAAAAAAGACAGTCGGTCTTGGGTGGCTTCTCGAATGAAGCCACGTCAAGACCAAGAGTGGGCTGGTTCGGATGAGCTTCGACATAATGTCGGAGCCCACGTGACACAGACGTCGGTGAAGCAACCGCTGGTGTTCCGGGGATAGAACACCAGTGACGAAAACGCGACCAGAGGAGCAGGGAGAGCAAGGGGTGGAGGGCCGAGCAATGCGGTACAAATCATCTACGACTGAAGTACGTAGGACAATGCTATGGGTGTCAAGAGCAGTCACAATAGCTGAATCAACGGTATTCTCAACGGAGAGACCCATCAGAGTGCAGGCACGCACAGACAGCAGACTGAGCTCAAGATCAGGCACAAACAGCACGTCAGAGAGATACAGGGGGCCAGATGGACCATCAAAGCATACAACCCCAACACTGTGAACCGGTAAGGACTGACCAGAACCTGTACAAACAGAACGGACAGTCGTGACAGGACCAAGTACTACAAAGTCACTACAACGACACGTCCTGTGGTGGGTGGCACCGGAATCGATGATCCAAGTGCCACTGGAGTCACGACTGGTGGACATCACTGTACAACGAGCAATAGAACACTCGACATCAGAGGGACGCTGAGCCGTCAGTGGGAAGGAACGACGTACATCACGAAGGTGAGACTCATGAATCCAGTCATTGCAGTCAGGCCCATCATCATCACATGCGGACTGTGCTCCCCCACACGTGTCATCACGAGTCTCGAGGACGGACGAACAAGCAGTGTGTGACCCACTCGACGATGACAACACACTCGCACCTCCCGGAAAGCGAAGCGCCTGAAGATGACAAAGCTCGGCGATGGTGCGGTCACGTGGGTCTGGATCACTGCTGCTCGCCGGTGAGGATGCAGGAACAGCTGCAGTCGTAGTCGCCGCGCGTCCAGAGGAGTATGCGGTCGACGTGCCGGACGCGGTGGGAGCAGCATGGGCCGCCTCAAGTCCGCGAGTGATGCGCTCCCAGTCGAGTGGCTGCTGACACTCGGTGTAGCGATGGGCACCTCCACAGTTGTAGCAGTGCACGGAACGGCCACTGCTACCACTGGATGACGACTGCTGCTGACCCGATCCACGCTTCCTATTCTTCTTCTTCCCCTGGGTAGCTGCGGCAACACCCTGCGTCTGCATGGATGTAGATAGGGTCGAAGAGGAGGAGGAAGATGAGGTCGTGATGGAGGAAGGTGAGGGTGACTGCAGGAGGGAAGATGGTGGTGAGGCGAGGATTGCTACAGCGAGAGAAGTCTCGTGATGTGCTACTGCTACCTCGCGGGCCGACGCCACCTGGAGGAAAAGCTGATGGGCCCAAGGGAGCAGCTGCAGGGTGGCTGAGAAAGGCTCGAGAGCAACGTCGCTGTACCGTGTGAATATGTCGGTGTACTCCAGGCAAACTTTGAGCATGATCGTCCGAAGCGCCCACAGTTGTGTACCCCCTGAGGTCCCCAGCCGCGTGTAGATACGCATGGCGTGTCGCCAGTAATCCGCTGCAGGCTCCGCTTGTCCTTGGCGGAGAGAGTGGAAAGCACGAATGTGTGACGCACGCGTGGCGTGCGTCTCTGCGGCCAGTAGGGACAATGCCATATCCCAGCCTCCACGAGGATCAGCTCCGGTGCCTGTGCCAGCCTCGCCGAGGAAGGGACGGAAGTCAACGACAGTCTCGCGTGGCATGGCGTAGAGAAGCCCTCGCATGGCCCGGGTTGTTGTCAAGACGTGTGCTAGATGTGTAGACTGGTATGGGCTGTGGTAGTAAGGCCACACTCCCTCAGAAGTGGCCCACACCTGAAACAGGATCTCCCAGCAGTGAAATCCATCCTCGCTGATGTACCGTGGAGGTGGTGCCTCAAAGTCCTTTGGCTGCCGCTCCGTGGGGAGAGCAGCCGTAGGCTGAGGAGGGCGAGTGACGTGAAATACTCCTGGAAGGGGATGATCACTGGGGAAGTCAGGTGACGGTCATATCGGGGACACGGGTGGAGGTCGGATACCCGTCTGCAGCTGACGGAGGCGCTCCTGTAGAAGATGAATCTCCCGCTCCTGGGAGTCATCCTCGAAGCCTGGCATGAATGGCTCGTCATCAAGGAGGTCCGCAGGTGGTTGGGAAATCACACCAGGAGGTGAAGCAGGCGGGGCACCTGTCACGGGCACCTGAGCCGAGTGCTGGGTGGAGGCCGCAACACCGGCAGCTCCCTCAGAAATCCGCGGAGGAGCCGTGGACTGAGCGCGCAGGAGCTCAGTCAACGTGCGGATCGCGTTAGTCTGCTCTCGCTGCAAACGACGCATCTCCTCCTGCTGGCTGCGCATGTCCTCAATGGCCTGCAAGCGAGGGCTCAATACCCCTGAAGAAGAGGAGGGATCACCTGGTCCCTTGTCCTTGTCGTCGGGCGAACTCATGTCGCCGTTCACTATGGGATGACAGGTAAAGTTTGCCGGATTTCAAAACCGTCTGCGTTTCTCGGGGTGGTGAAACGCTGGCAACTTTTGACTTTTCGGTTGAAAATTTGGCTAAGTGTAATGCTGACGTCAGCAAGTGGTTGCTGACGTCAGCACGACCTGATGACGTCAGCAACCAACAATGCTGACGTCAGATCGTCCCCTCCTTTTTTTTAATTTTATTCTTGTCATGGTTCTGCCGCTGCGCGGTGGCGCGCGGCAGCTCCGCGGAAGCTGCGCAACAGCTTCCGCCCAGCTGCTGCTGCAGCTGTGCTATCAGCTGCAGCAGCAGCTGCTGCAGCTGTGCTGTCAGCTGCAGCAGCAGCTGCGTAGCTGCGTGTGCAGCGGTGGCAGCGGCGGCTGTGTTGCTACTACTGCTGCTGCGCGCGGCAGGTGCTGGTGCGTGCGGCGCTGCTGCTGCGCGCTACAGCTGCTGCTGGCTGCCGCCGCCGCGCGCTGCTGCTGGCTGCCGCCGCCGCGCGCTGCTGCTGCTGCCACTCCTGCGCTGCTGCTGCCGCCGCAACTGCCGCTGCTGCTGCTGTGCGGCTGCCGCTGCTGCGCTGCTGCTGCCGACGCCGCTGCTGTGCTGCTGCTGCCGCCGCTGCTGCCACGCTGCTGTGGCGGCCGCTGCTGTGGCGGCCGCTGCTGCTGCGCTGCTGCTGCGCTGCTGCCGCCGCTGCCTCTGCTGCTGTTGCTCTGCTGCTGCGGCTGTGGGGGGGGGAGTGGCAGCTGCACGCACCGCAGCCGCCACACACCTCTGCGTGGCGGTACGCGCTGCTGCTGCTGCCTCAGCAGGTGCGATCTCACGTGGTGGGTGGAGTACGCGGACGGCGAATGGCCGTCTCCAACAAGTCCCAGAAGATCTGCTGCAGCGGTGACTCTCACTGCTGCTGCTCTGCTGCGTCTCTGCTGCGCAGCTCAGTGAGAACTGTCTCACTGCTCTGATACCATGAGAAAGTGCATAGAAGCTTCCTAGCAACACGGCCGCTGACCGGGCGTCAGTGCCTAGTCAGACGGTGACGACAGTCACAGGTCGTACACACAACGGCAAGGGTTTGGCTAGGAGACACAAGTCAAAGTGTTAGAATGCTTCAATATAGCATATGCAGAGAGAAATGAAAACTGACAAGTCCAGGGCATAAATACCTGCCGCGGTGCATGGCGGGTGTCGCACGCGGCAGTCCAAGAGCTGTCCTAAAACCGGCCCAAAACCACTGTTTTGGCCGTAACTCTGCGCACACATGTCAGAATCCTATGCCGTCTGAACCTAGACGTGCAGAATCAAAAGACAAACGCAGCGACTAATCACATGCATGCATCCATCGACTGACAGCGAGTATACAATGCAAAAACATGTAAATGGGCCTCATGCCCAGTCCGCCGAAAGGCGCGTGCAAGACGTAGAAGGCACAACAAGGAGTACCGGTGACATCTGGGGCTCTGGAACAGTGGTCGGTCAGCTCCAGACGGGTAGTCCGCCGCCTGTCGTCGCGCCGGTGTCACCAGGGCCGCCTGCCTCAGGGATCTGCACGAGTATGGACACGGCCGAGTGGTCACAGTAAACTGTACAGGAACGGCACAAAGCACAACACNATCGACTGGCAGCGAGTATACAATGCAAAAACATGTAAATGGGCCTCATGCCCAGTCCGCCGAAAGGCGCGTGCAAGACGTAGAAGGCACAACAAGGAGTACCGGTGACATCTGGGGCTCTGGAACAGTGGTCGGTCAGCTCCAGACGGGTAGTCCGCCGCCTGTCGTCGCGCCGGTGTCACCAGGGCCGCCTGCCTCAGGGATCTGCACGAGTATGGACACGGCCGAGTGGTCACAGTAAACTGTACAGGAACGGCACAAAGCACAACAGGGGAGTCTCGGACTCCCCTCAAACTCTAAACAGACCTCCCCCCGCTAGCATCACAAACCCTTCAACGAAAGGGTTTGCGATACTAGCGGAGGGCGCCTCATACCATGCGTCGTCAACGCATGGCATGTGGTCTCGCCATGCATTTTTGTCTATTTTCTTTGTTACTGGCGTGGCGGTAGCGGCGGCTGATGGGTAGTTAGGTTATTTCTCGCTCGACGATGGGCGAATCAGTTTTATATTTCTACTATTCGGGTATCTCATGACCGAGCCCAATTATATTATCCTGCTTTTGATCTGACTGCGTACTCGCATGTGGTGGTCTATCCACTGAATTTAGGTTCTCAAATTACACAATTTAGGAAACATTCCAGGCATGTTGCACCTCTCCGGCATTCCACCTTTGACCATTGCGATTCTGTCTGCCAAATGTACCATTTTAGGGGGACTGAAGTTACTCGTAGGTTGGACAACAGTAGGAGAGAGACTCATGGACACAAAATCCTGCGTGACTGAAGTTACTCTTAGGTTGAAGCATTCTGACACTTTGCCTTGTGTCCCCTAGCCAGACCCTTGCCGTTGTGTGCACGAGTTGTGACTGTCGCCACCGTCTGACCAGGCACTGACGCCTAGTCAGCGGCAATATCGTTAGGAAGCTTCCACGCATTTTCTCATGGTATGAGAGCACTGAGACTCCTCTCGCTGAACTGCGCCACAGAGACGCAACACCGGCAGCAGTAGTGAGAGTCACCGCCGCCGCCGTATCCTGGGACTTGTTGCAGTCGTTTTTCAACGACATGATCACTCTGTCCCCACCACCACATGAGCTGCGGCATTTACTAACTCCTGCAGCAGCAGCAGCAGCAGTAGTAGCAGCAGCACCGGGTGGCAGTAATAGCCGTGTCTGGCTGCCAGCCTGTACAAAAAGAAAAAGGAGTAGCAGCTCGCAACAGCAGCTTGCGGCGGCGGATGCGAGCATAGACAGCGCGCAGCGGTAGCAGCAGCTCACAGCAGCGGCGGCATCAGCAGCCGTGAGCAGCACCAGCAGTAGCGTAGCAGTAGCATTGCAGCTGCTGCAGCGACTAGAGCGTAGCAGTAGCGAAGTAGCAACACCGGAATTAGCAGCTGCGCAGCAGCAGCATTGCAGCAGCGCAGCAGCAACATTGCAGCTTTTGTGCAATTTTTGTTGCTCAGTCTTGCGTGGCACTGCGCTGGCCTGCGCAGTCCCTGTGCAGCCGCGAGCAGGGGGTGACGAGGTCACCCCCACCGGTCACGCGGAGCTCGCGTGACCTTCCCAAAAAAAACGTTGGCAAAAAAAAGCTAGCGAAGAAAAGCTAGCATTTTTTCGCTAGTGTAAGAAACGCTGACGTCATCATGGGCTGCGCTGACGTCAGCAATTTTGGGGTCAAAAAGTCATTTTTTGAACATTTTGAATCGTCAAGAAACGATATCAGTTTCTCGTTCGGAGCATTTTTGACGTTCGGCCCCACACTGAGTGCTGACATGGCTCCGACCAGTGACAAAGAAAAAGGACCGCCAGATCCTTCTTCCTCCTCTGGGGTCATGAGCCCACGCTCGCAGGCCATTGCGGACCTGCGGAATCAGCAGGATGAGATACGTTGCCTACAGCAGATGCAGACCGACGCCATCCGCACGCTCACTGATCTTGTTCAGAGTGAGTCCATGGCCCCATAGCACACCTCCGGGGGAGTCGACGGTGTCACACCTTCTGCACAACAGTCAACATCTACACTGAGGAGAGCGGCAGGACAGGACTCGCCACTTCTTGATCCTTTGGAGGAGGACCCTGATATGCCAGGCATAGACGATGACACTCTCGAGAGGGAGATTCGCGTACTTCACGAGCGTCTTCGCCAGTTGCAGACGCGTTCCGGTTCCCCGTTCCCGGCGATCCAATCTTTGCCTGAGACCTACCTCGGCGACTTTCCTCGTCCCGATTTCTTCCACATCCCTTGTCTTTCCCATCCTGTGGTTGCTCTCCCTACGGAGCGGCAACCTAAGGACTTCGAGACACCGCCCCCACGATATGTCAGCGAGGACGCCTTTGACTGCTGGGAGACCCTTTTTCAGGTCTGAGCCACATCCGAGGGAGTTTGGCCTTACTACCACAGTCAGTACCAGGCTACGGACCATGCTCAGGTGTTGACAACGGCTCGGGCAATGCACGGACATCTTTACGCCATGCCTCGCGAGACTGCCGTGGACTTTCGCCCCTTCCTTGGAGAGGCCGGCAGAGGCGCGAGTGCTGACCCACGTCGGGGTTGGGAGCTTGTATTATCTCTGCTTGCTGCAGAGTTGCATGCCACACGCGTGGCTCACATCCGCGCCTTCCACTCACTTTGTCAGGGACTTGCAGAGCCCGCAACCGCTTCCTGGCGGCGCGCCATGCGCATCTACACGCGCCTTCGGACCGCAGGAGGGACACAGCTGTGGGCGCTTCGCACGCTCATGATCGGAGTCCGTCTTGAGCATGCCGACATCGTCACGAGGTATAGGGATGCCGCGCTCGAGCCTTTCTTCACCTCCCTTCAGCTTCTTCCTTGGGCGCATAAGCTTTTCCTCGAGGTGACATCCGCTCGTGAGGCAGCCGGCGCCCACGAGGAGAGTTCACTTGCTACACCGATCATCGCGTCACCAACGACGCCTCTCTTGCAGTTCACTTCTCCATCCTCAGGCACGCCCTCCTCTTCCCCTTCCACCCCCAGCTACCCCGACTCAGACGCAGGGTGTGGCAGTAGCAGCATAGGGGAAGAAGATCAGAAAGAAGCGTGGCTTGGGCCAGCAGGAGTCACCGTAGCAGCAATCACCATAGCAACAGTCATCGGGCGGTAGTAGTGGACGCACTGTTCACTGCTACAATTGTGGAGGCGCTCATCGTTACACAGAGTGCCAGCAGCCGCTCGACTGGGTGCGGATCACTCGCGGTCTTCAGGCTGCACACGCACATCGGTCTGCGTCGAGCAGCACATCCTGTGGTTGCGCGGTGACCACGACCGCAATAGTTCCCACTTCCCCACCGGCGAGCAGCGGAGACCCAGACCCTCGTGACCGCACCATCGCCAAGCTCCATCAGCTCCTGGCGCTTTGCTCTCAGGGAGGTGCGAGTGTGTCGTCACAACCAGGTGGTTCATAGACTGTTTTTTCGTCTGTTCTCGTCTCTCGTGATGACTCGTGTGGGGGAGCACAGGTGGCATGTGATGATGATGGGCTTGATAGTACAGATTGGATTTCTGAGTCTAACCTGTGCGCCCTTCGTCGATTTCCCTCCTCTGTTGCCGAGCGCCCGTCTGCAGCCGAGTGTTCCATTGCCCGTTGCACCGTGACGTCCTCTATTCGTCATTCGGGTGGCACTTGGATCATCGATTCTGGTGCCACTCACCACATGACATGTCGTCGTAGTAACTTCGTTGTCCTCGGTCCTGTGGCGTCAATTCGTTCCATTCACACAGGCTCTGGTCAGTCCTTGCCAGTTCACGGTGTTGGGGTTGTGTGCTTCGATGGTCCGTCTCGCCCCTTGTATCTCTCCGACGTGCTTTTTGTGCCTGACCTTGAGCTCAACTTGCTCTCTGTGTGTGTGCCTGCACTCTGATGGGGCTCTCTGTGGGGCAGACTGGTGACTCCGTGACAGTGACTGCTCTTGATACTCGCACTGTTGTTCTTCGTGCCTCTGTTGTGGATGATGTGTATCGTGTTTCCTGGATCTCTTCTTCTCCTTGCTCCCCTTCCCCTCTTGCTCGTGTGTTTGTCACTGGTGTCCTGTCTACTGAGAACCAGCGCCTGCTGTATTGATGTCTGTGTCATGTGGGCTCCGACACTGTGTCAAAGCTCATTAGGACATAGCCTACCCTCGGTCTTGACGCGGCCTCTTTCAAGAAGCCGCCCAAGACCGATTGTCTATTCTGCGCTCAGGGCAAGATGCATCGCTGCACGTACCCTGACTCCCGTTCTCGAGCCCTTCGCCCCCTCGAGCTGGTCCATTCGAACCTTCTCGGTCCTCTCCCTGTCGAGTCCTTATCCGATCGGGGTCGATATGTCCTGACCCTGGCCAATGACTTCACCCGGATGCGGTGGGTCTACAGCCTGTGCCAGAAGAGTGATGCTGCTCTCACGGTTTGTCTTTGGCTAGTGATGGTTGAGTGTGAATCTCGCCATTCGCTGCATACCTTGCGCTCGGATTGCGACGGCGAGTTTCTTGGTGACATGGACAATTTCTTTGCCGAGTGCGGGATTTTTCACCAAGTCTCTGTTGCTGCCACTTCTCAGCAGTACGATGTCTCTGAGCCCTGGAACCGCACCATGGAGGATGCGGTTCGTGCCATGCGATCTGAGTACGGTCTCTCGGAATCCTTCGCCTTTGAAGGATTCGCCTACATGACGTGGGTCTGGAACCGCCTCCCGCACGGTCCTCTTTGGGACCACGTTACACCGTATGAGCTCTGGTTTGGCCACCATGCCAATCTGCGTCTTGCTCGTGTCTGGGGCTCAGTGGCTTCTGTTTGGTGTACGGAGGATCAACAGGGGTCCAAGGTCTCTCCGCGGGGTCGCTTGTGTGCCTTCGTTGGCATCTCCCTGCGGTCGAAGGCCTGGCGTTTTTGGGACCCCGCCCGTCATGGCATTGTTGAGTCCCACGGCACTCTCTTCTTTGAGTCTCTCACCTACCTTGATCTGACCTCGATTGTGTCGATGTCTTTCACACACGTTCCTACGTGTGAGGTTTCTTGGTGGATGGGGGAGTTTGAGCCTACGAGCACCTCTCGTCCGGCTGATGTGTCCGTTTGAGCCCCCTCCACTTCTCGGTCTCCAGCTCTTGATGACCCCGCAATCATCGCTGTCGGCCCAGAGACCTCTCCCATCCAGCCTGTCTCCTCTCCTACACCCTCGCGCCCCACGGACACCAATGATGCTGTCCCTTTGTACACAGGTACTCTTGTCTTTGTGGGCGGTCCTGCTGCCACTCCCAGTCCTGCGTCTCCCATCCGTTCACCAGCCTCTCCTCCTACTACATCACCTGCCCCTGTGCCTCAGTCCTCATTGGATGTGGTCGTGCCTGTCTCTGAGCCTGTGGTCAGCCCTTCGAGCCCAGGCTACTCGCGTGAGCCCGGTGGTCGTCTTCGACCGTTGGGCTCCGGAGCCCAGCGAGTGTCAGATCCCGCACCCAGGCGCTCCACTCGCAGCGTTGCGAGTGGCGATCCTGGCACAAAGGTCCTCGGCCTGAGTGTCCGTACAAATCACACAGAGGTACATCGAGCGTGTCTTGTAGGGCACAATCTCGTCACTTTCGAGTTTCGTACCGCTTGTGATGCAGCAGCTGACCTTGTGGTCATCAGGCCCACATCTGAGGCATGTGCACTCGCCACTCAAAGCTCTCCCTCATTGGCGCATGATCCGGGTACACTGAGGAACGCCCTCTCATGGTGACGCCGCGCATGCCGCCTACGAGGATGAGCTTCGTGCCATCCGAGAGCACGGAGTTTACGAGCTAGTCGACCTTCCACCTAGGAGGAAGGCGATTCAGGTCAAGTGGGTCTTTCGCTAGAAGGTGAAGCCAGATGGCTCACTGGAACGCCACAAGGCTCGCTTGGTTGTCAAGGGGTACCCTTAGATCGAGAGCGTTGATTACACTATCACCTTTGCCCCTGTCGGCCGCATGACCTTAGCTCGCGCTCTGTTTGGTGTGGTGGCTCAGCATGACTGGAACTGCACCAGATGGATGTGAACAATGCGTTCCTCCATGGCTCTCTGGATGAGGAGATTTACGTGGTCCAGCCACTAGGCTTTGAGCACGGTGACAAGGTCTGGCACTTGTGCAAGTCCTTGTATGGACTCAAACAGTCTCCTTGGTGCTGGAACCAGGAGATCACAGGCACTTTGACTCGTGCAGGATATGTACAGAGCAAGGCAGATCCCTCTCTTCTCCTCCGATAGGCGCCTCAGCAGTTCACTGCCATCGTGGTCTATGTGGACGACCTCCTGATCGCGTCTCCCTCCATGGAGGCCGTGAAGGAGGCCAAGGCGGTCCTCCAGACTGCCTATAGGATGAATGACCTTGGTCTTGCAGTGGTGTTTCTTGGCATGGAGATTGTACGAGACCGCAGACGCCGGACGCTTCTGTTGCATCAGGCTTGATGCACACGCGTTGTGGGGGAACGCTTCAGTGACCTCGTTGGCGTAGTGCCAATGGCCTCCACACCTCTCACACCTGACGGATAGGACGCTCTGAAGGTGGACGATCCCACACAGCTGGGGGAGACAGTGCATGTGACCTTGTACCTTTGCTTCATCGGATCTCTCATATACCTGGCCACTACCACACGCCCCGACATCACTTTTGCCGTCAACTTCCTTGCATAGTTTTTGCAGGCTCTGCAAGGTAGAGACCTCCAGACGGCTGTGCGAGTGGTGCGGTACGTGGTTTCCACGCCGTACCTCGGACTCTGCTTTCGCCGGCACTGTTCGGTGGTTCTTGATGGCTACACCGACACCGGCTGAGTCTGGAGCCCAGATGGACGCAGTCGCATTGGTTACGTGTTCCTGCTCGGTGGTACCGCTATTTCCTGGCGCAGTGGGAAGCAGGGCTACATCGCACGTAACTTGTTAGAGGCATAGTATGTTTCTTTGGGTGCAGGGGCTGCTGAGGCAGTGTGGCTGCAACGCCTGTTCCTTGAGGTGGATCAGTCGGTGCCCGCCATTGTGCTTTGTTGTGACAACCAGAGTACTCTTGCCATTGTGAAGAACTCTGGTGTTTTTCATTCTCGCACAAAGTACATTGCGGTTGAGCATCAATTCGTGCGTGATCTGGTGGTGCGTTATGTGATCTTCGTCATATGGGTCGGCACTGACATGCAACGTGCTGACTTCTTGACGAAGGCACTGGTGCGCGGGAAGTTTCTGGTGGCCATTCGTTCTGTTGGGCTTTACCCTTTGCCTGAGAGTGGTTGAGTACGGGGTATGTTTGTGTCTGTGTCATGACTGTTTTTGCACTTGTTTCAGTGCTGCACGTGTATGGACATGCGTATAGTTTATGGGGGAGTGTTGTGATTTGTGACGTTCCTGTTGACGTGTACAGTTTATAATGACCACTCGGCCGTGTCCATGCTTGTGCAGATCCTTAATGCAGACCCAGGTGGCACCGGGGCGTCGTCTGGTGGTGGACTACCTACTCGGAGCTGATTGACGGTCGCCCCAGAGTCCTGGATGCTGTCTGGGACCTTCTGTAGTTCTTCTATGGCTTGTAGGATTTCATCGGTGGACTGGCCGTGGGTCCAATTTGCATGTCTTTGCATTGTGTGTCCACCGTTTGTTGCCGGATGCATGCATGTGACCAGCCGTAGGGTCCGGCTTGAGATTTTGCACGTGTAGGTTCAGATGGCGTAGCGTTCTGACTTGTCTACGCTGAGTTACGGCCAAAACAGTGGTTTTGGGCCGGTTTTTGGACAGACCTTGCACTGCCGTGTGCGACACCCACTGTGCGCCTCGGCAGGTACTTAGGCCATGGACCTGTCATTTTTCATTACTCTCTGCAAATGCTATTGACGCATTCTGACACTTTGCCTTGTGTCCCCTAGCCAGACCCTTGCCGTTGTGTGTACGACTTGTGACTGTCGTTACTGTTTGACCAAGCACTGACGCCTAGTCAGCAGCAATATCGCTAGGAAACTTCCACGCATTTTCTCAGAGGTAAGGTACCTGTCCCCCCCCCCACCCTCCTTACGCATTATCTGAGGTAATGGATAGATGCTAGTATGAGATGCTGAGCCATGCAATTGTTGGAGTTATTTAGGTCATGTAGGCACATGCAAAAACGAACATGAGCTCTATGTGTGAGTGCAATGCAAAACAGAAAAAGGGCTAAGTCTGGAATGCACAAGGACGGAGTTATATGTCCATCATTTTGTTCGATAGATCCTGGTGCCCATAGTCAAAATCGAACCGACGGCGGTGTCCAAAGTCGAAACCGACACGCATGCAATGTCCATAGTCGGAATCGAAGTTACAGCGGTGCCCATAGTTGAAAACGTCATGACATCTGTGCCCCCGGTTAGTGTCACTCATGGGCATGCTTGACATATGTTTCAAGGTTTCAGCATATTTGTCATAGATTTCAGCGAACACGCGGAAACGACCATCGTCGGTGGCCGTACGCATGATATGGAAAGAATTTGACGTGGTTCGTTAGGTTTCCGATGCCTTCATGACAGGGGTCTTAGATAGGATAATGCAACGCTTGGGCTCGTAGAAATACGTTGCATATCATAGATCCATTTGCGTCATCTCATTCCGTTGTTTGAAGGATCATCAAAGTTCAACAAATTGCACATTCGTCCTCCTGAAACGAGTTCGTGTGTTCCAGCACATTCGTATCTGATTTTGAGAGCCTGTCAGGTGTCACATCTTGCCGATTTCCCGAGACACAATGTACCTCCGATCATGCACGGCTACCATGTGCTTCCCTCAACTGTAGTCAAACCTATTACCGGATAATGTTATTTTGTCCACGTCGACAATAGCGGCTCGTGGGGGGTGCTCACCTTGCAGTGCATTGTGGCGCATCGAAGCGTCGATGATGTTCCTCGTGCCGATAGCGGCCTCGTTGATGGTGCATGCGAGATGACCGTGGGTATCCCAGCTATATAGAGCCAATGTTTGTGAACAAGGTGCCCATGATGTCTCCCGATGGCGGGGACCACGCACCAGAGAGGTGGCGGAGCTCTCACAACATCCTGGTTCCCACCGGACAATAGCAACGATGACTTGACAGATGATACGTGCTTGATGCACCAGACATCCACCGCTGAGAACGACGATGCACCGCCCCCTGTAGTCTACGGGGCCCCACGCCCTGAAGCTGAGGATCCCCTCAGGATGTCCCGTGAAGGCGGGCGTGTGCTCTCGACCAAGGGCTTGCTCGTCGGTTCTGACGATGAGGCAAAGGCATTCGACGCCAAGGTGAAGGCTGCCACCGCCCGCATCTCGGACCCCATCCCACGTGCTACCCCGAAGAAGCGGAAGGCTGCGGTGGACTTCCCTGGTGGGTCAACATACAAGAACATGGCCGCATGCAAAGCCGTAGTGGAAGAGTATGCGGTTCACAACCGCATGGCAGTGAGGTGGTTGAAAAGCGACAGCACTCGCTTTGTGGCGCGGTGCAAGCAGTATGCGATGAAGAAGTGCCCGTGGATCGTTCATGCCAGGTACAGCAAGAAGTCCGGAGCAGTCAACATCACGTCGTTCATGGATGGCTACCTTTGTGACCCCGGCCTCGGCCGGGGTAACCCCGTGCGCTCCATGAGGTTGGTTGCACAGTAGATTGAGAGCACTCGCTCGTGAAGGACTCGTCTGTGAAGCCCAAGGCACTGCAAGCAGTCGTGACAGAAGTGGTCAACACTAAGGTCCCCTACACTACCCTTTACCGTGCAAAGAAAGTGTGTTTGGAGAAGATGTACGGCAAGAAGTCAGACTCGTGGAGAATGTTCCCAGGTTACATGGAGGAGGTACGTGATCTCGCATTGGTTTAGTCTACTCAATTTTCAATGCTTCGGCTATGTGATAGTTTAGGGATTTAACATGTGGAATATGCTGTCTCATGCAGGTGTTGAGGGTTGACCCGCTGGCCATCGCCAAAGCCGAGAAAGACCGTGTCACAAGCACCTTCGACAGAGTGTTCATCGCACCCGGTGCCTGCAGGAAAGGTTTTGAGTACACAAGACGGGTCCTCGTCATGGATGGCACACATCTAAGAAAGGGCCACAAGCAGATACTTCTCATAATGCAATTCTTCAACGCAAATGAAAACGCCATGCCCGCTGCCTATGCCTTGGTGTCCGGGGAAGTTGAGCGCAACTGGAGCTGGTTCTGTGAGTTGGTGGCAGCAGCGTACCCAACGGCCGCACAACATGGAACTGACAAAATGCGTGCAAGCATGTGCTAGGTAGTAGGACAGAAATAAACCGCAAGGGTCTAACTAGCACGACGCGTCAATGCGTCTGTAGAGAGAGATAAGAACTGAGGCCTAGATAGCCTAAATGGTGTCTCTGACCTAGTGGATGTACACACGCGGCGCACATGGGCGCACAATTTCTAGCAGGTTAAAACAGTGACAAAAACACAGGTTTTGGCATAACTCGCTGCAGACACGTCAGAAAAACAAGCCGTCTAAACCAAAACGGCTGCGGCAACAAGAGCTATGTCCTGATAGGCTGCAAACCTATGTGCTTTCCCACAACACGAATCTAAACAAAGAAGAAGGTCTTCTGGGCGCCCGTCCGACCGCCGGTCTTCTGCCATCGTAGCCATGTCAGGGATCTACACGTGAATGGACATGAGCCGAGGAGTCACCTTAAGCCGTGTACTACACACACAAAAACACTCCCCCATGACCGGAGGGCGATACACGTCCATGCATAAGCAGACACTAATGTCGTACAAGGCAGGAAACACGCAATCGCTGCAGGCAGCAAGCACAACACACACAAGGTGGCACATGAGGAGTCAACCTGCAGGGGGAATGGGGCAGATTCCCACGGAACGAGTGGCCGTATGAAACTTTGAACGACCCAGAGCCTTGGTCAGAAAATCCACGCGCTGCCTGTCAGTGCCTACATGGATGACTCGAATCTCACCACGATCAACGAGGTCACGCACAAAGTGGTGCTCGACATTGATGTGCTTTGTGCCTGCATGGAACACACCTGAGTTCTTGGCGATTGTCTCCGCGCTCATGTTTTCACACTGAAGGACCAGAGGGGGAATGGACTGACACAGTTCACGCAACAGGCGGACAAGCCAGACACACTCATCTGCACCGGCACCCAGAGCAACATACTCTGCCTCCGCAGTGCTGCGTGCTATGTAGCCTTGCTTTCCACTGTGCCAGGACACCGCGGTGCCTCCTATGAGAAAGATGTAGTCGGTGAGGCTCTTGCCATCTGGACTCCACGCCCAGTCAATGTCGGTGTACCCATCGAGCACAACAGACACTTGCTCGTGGAAGCACATGCTGAAGCGTGCAATGGACAGGATGTAGTGCACACACCGGACTGCCGCTTCTAGTGTTCACTCGCATGGAGCCTGCAAGAACTGGGCGAACAGGTTAAAGGTGAAGGCAATGTCGGGCCGTGTCGAGGTGGCCAGGTACATGAGCAAGCCGATGACTTGCAGGTACAGGATCTTGTCGACTGGCTCCCCCGGGTTGGCTGGATCATCCACCTTCAGGGAGGTCTGCCCCTCAGGGGTCATGAGCATGGAGGCCGTGCGGATGGCAGTGAGGAGATCAGCATAGTGCTCTCCCACAGCCTCTGCGTAGCGTTCCTGATGGATGTGGAGTGTACGAAGGACACGGTCGCGTACGATCTCCATCCCCAGAAAGACAGAGGCCTCGCCAAGGTCTTTCATCTTGTAGGCCGAGGAGAGAATGGCTTTGGTAGCGTTCACTGCTCCCAAGTCGGGCGGCGATCAGAAGATCGTCCACGTAGACGAGGATGGCAGCGAGCGGTGCCGGGGACTGTGAGAGGAACATAGATGGGTCAACATCACTCTGAACATACCGAGCGCATCTCAGAGTGCTGGTGATCTCCTGATTCCAGCAGAGAGGTGATTGCTTCAGGCTGTAGAAGGCCTTCGCAGCCGGTACACACGACCGGTGCCATCCTCAAAGCCGGGTGGCCGGACCATGTAAATCTCTTCCTCAAGGTCCCTGTTCAAAAAGGCGTTATTGACATCCATCTGATGGAGCTCCCAGTCGTGCTGGGCCACCTGGCTTAGCAGTGTGAGTGTAGTCGTCATCCTACCAACGGGGGTAAAGGGCTCGGTGTAGTCGACACCAGGGACCTGGGAGAAGCCTTTTGCTGTAAGATGGGCTTTTTAGCACTCCACCGTATTGTCTGGTTTGAGCTTGTTTCGTAGAAGCCTCTTGGCCTTGATGGCCTTGCGGTTCTTCAGCAAGTCCACCAACTCAAAGATGCCATGCTCTCTGATGGAGCTCAGCTTGGCAGGCAGCTCGCCCCTGCTCAGCGTTGGGGGATGACAAAGCCTAATGAAGCCTGGTGGGATTGGGAGACAACAGTAGTGCACTACGTATGGCCAGGGCATACGCCGCAGAGGGAGGGTCAACCGTCACCATGGACTCAACGGCATCACGAGCAAGAACACGCTCATGAGCAAGTAATGCCATGCCAGTGGCACAGCCAGGGTGCACCTCTGTGAGGCCACGAGTACTCAGGCCGAGGGCCTTTGTGCCAGGGTCACCGCTAGCGACACTGCGTGTGGGGCGAGGGCCGAGGCGTCTGCCGGGTGCTCGTGTGTAGGGGTGGGACAGGGCAGGAGCAGGTGCCGCTGTCGACTCTGATGTAGGGGTGGACTACAAGGCAGGCGCGTCAGTGAAGGATGACGCAGCCTCAGTGTTGGGTACAGATCCACGGCAGACGCGGGTGGGTCAGCGGCTGGAGGTGGGGATGGCTCAGAGCTAGACGTGGACGCGAGTGTAGGATCAAACAGGGCCTCAGACGCTGACGCAGACTGAGGATTGGGTACAGCCTCAGACACGGATGCGGACTTGGACGTAGACTCGGACACGGGCAAGGGCGCAAAGTCAAGGACGGGAGAGCGAGCCGCAGGTGGGACGGGGCTGGAGGTGCCGACGGGCGCAACCTCTGAGGACAGCTCCTGGGGTGTCGGCGACGGAGTGACCGCACTTGCTGGGGGCACAAAGCCAACCGGGATAGGCACCTCCCCCACACAACGTGGCCTGGGATACCTAAGGGCATGGGTAGCGCAAAGAGCGTAGATGCGAGAAGGTCACGAAACGCGAGGTGCTCAAAGAAGAGAGCGTCGCGTGACTCTACAATGCGACGTCTCTCAGGGTCCCAAAATCGCCAGGCCTTCGATTGTGGGGCGACGCCGACAAAGGCGTAGATGCAACCCCACGGAGAAAGCTTACTCCCTTGCTGCTCTGGTGTGAACCAGACAGAAGCGAGAGAGCCCCAGACATGGGCCGGGTGCAGATCGGCACGGCGGCCGTACCATAGCTCGTAGGGCCTGCGGTGACCTGGGAGGGGGCCGTGTGGGATGCGGTTCCAGACCCAGGTCATATACGCCATGTCCTCGAAGGCGAAGGCCTCAGGCATGGCGCTGTCGATGCGCATGGCACGGACCGCGTCCTCCATGGTGTGGTTCCAGCGCTTTGAGACACCATTGTGCTGGGGGGTGGCGGGAGTGGAGAGGTTGTGAAAGACACCAAGCTCGGTAAAGGAGCGTACCATGTCCCCAAGGTACTCGCCTTCCCGGTTAGAGCAAAAGGTCTAGAGCAAAATTTCTAGGTCTCGGTTAAAGCAAGCAGTGGGATTGGCGTTCGGCCATGACCAGCCAAAGGCGGACAACAATGGCGGCATCGCTCTTCTGATGTAGACTGTAGACCCAGCGCATGCAAGTGAAGTCAGTAGTCAACGTCAGGAACTAGCGGCCCCGGTCCTCCTGAAACTCGACAGGGAGCGGACCCATGAGGTCGGAGTGGACAAGCTCCAAGGGACGACGAGCCTAGGAGATAGATGTAGGGAAGGTGGACCGGTGCATTTTGCCATCAGCATAGGACAGGCAGTCGGTCGTGGGCGGTGCCTCAAAGGACACTGCATCAAGACCGAGAGCAGGCTGAGTGCGGATCAGCTTGTCGACAGCCCCGAGGTGTACATGACAGAGACTTCGATACAAGAGACAGTGGTGCTCAAGAGACAGAGTACCAGTAACGAAGACACCAGTAGTGGGAGAAGGGGGCAAGGGGGGGGGGTACTGACAGAGGACCCAAAGATGTGATAGAGATCATAGACGACCGTCCCACAGAGGACGGTCTCCTGGGTGTCGCGCACAAAGATGCGAGCATCGGCAGTTGTGTGTGTGACACCCAGGCCCATCTTGGTGCAAGCACGGACAGATAGCAGGCTGAGTTCCAGATCAGGGACAAGGAGGACGTCGGAGATGTATACGGGACCAGCTGGCATGGTGAACTGCACAACCTCAACACCTTGGACAGGGACCTCATGGCCAGCTGCAGTGCGGACAGAATGAACAGCACCAACGGGATGCAAGACGACAAAGGCGTCACAATGACACATCATGTGATGGGTGGCACCTGAGTCTACAACCCAGGTGGCATCCGTGACACGCGTACAAGGAGCAACGTGGCACTCGGCGACTGAACAGGGCGCGATAGCAGGGCGCTTGGCGGGCGACATGGCAAGGCGAGCGGTGGAGCGCACATGAGATGCGTGCAGCCGAGACACATCATCAAGTCCGTCATGCGCACACGACTGGACATGGGAACTACCACACGCATCATCACGAAACGAGACGGAGATTCCACAGGCTGTAGAACCCCTCGGCTCAGTCAACTCACTCGCACCTCCCTGAGGTGAACACAAGGCGAGAAGCTGGTACTGCTCAGCGATCATCCTGTCCCGGTCGGCGAGCGCCTGGTCACAAAGGTCGGCTGAGGAGTTTGCTGTGGTGGCAGGCTACTCTGGGACGGCTACAGTAGTGGCGGCCGAGCGGGCGGTCGCGCCGGACGTCTGGCGCATGCGCGCCTCGTTTGCTTGCTGCAGCCCGTGCGTGATCCTAGCCCAGTCCAATGGGCGGCCCATCAAGTGAGTGCACTTGGGGTAGCGATGGTCACCCCCGTAATTGAAGCACACAAGCGGGCAACCCGTTGTGCTCCCGGAGCCGCTGCTGCCACCGCTACTAATGCTGCTACTGCCGCAGCTACTATTGCGGCTGCCGCTACTCGAGCTACTGCTAGTCCCACCGCTGGAGCCACTAGCTGGTGATCTGTGGCCCTTCTTCCCCTAAGCTGGTGCCGTTGTTGCTATAGGCGACAGAGAAGATGACACGGCAGCAACTGCAGCTGGAGCGGTACTGCAGCGAGCGCGGTTCGCTGCGTCCATGCTGACGACCTCCAGGAAATGGAGGGTGGCCCAGCGCAGTAGAGTCCCGTCGCTCCCCATATCTTGGAGCAGGGTCTAGTCAAAGTTGCTGAGGACGTGCGCTTAGTCGGGGTGGATGCTGTAGAGGATGATCTGGAGGGTGGGGTACTGCGCAGGAGCATTGTTTCCCAACTCCTCGTGCAGCTGGATCGCCCGGCGCTAGTAGTCAGCTGTGAACTCCTAAGCAGTCTGGTAGAGGGTGTTGAAGTCGGTGAGGCACTGGGATGTCAAGGCCAAGGTGGCGCCCTTGAAAAGGGTGACAGCCAATGCCCACGCCGCGCAAGGGTCAGCTTTCGAGCCGGTCAGTGGGTCGCCAAGGAAACGACTGAAGTCCTTGGTGAAGTCCAGGGCGGCCTTCATCAGGTCGAAGGTGGCGCGGAACACCATCTGTGTCTGGGTGGGATCAGACGCCTGGTATGGAGTGAGGTAGTAAGCGAGGACCCCGTCGCTCATGGCCCACATGCAAAAGTGTGTTTCCCAGGACTTGTAGTTGTTCCAGGTCCGGAAGACGGGCGGGTCCGACTCAAACGACTTGTGTGGCTTTACCGTCGGCAGAGCGACGGCTGGAGCCACAACGGGACTGGGCGTAGAGGAGCCAACCCCCTTGCCCAGGCGGGCCCGCAGAGCCAGCTCCTCAAAGCTCAGAGGGCGGCGAGACAAGCTGAGGGAGGGGTCAGCACTGTAGCTTGTGCCCTGGAGGGCGGCATTCGCCTCACGTGCTCTGCGGCTTGCCTCCAAGCGGAAGAGGCGTGATCACAGCAAGTCCTCATCCTCATCTCTAGAGTCAGAGAGGGTCTCGACTACTTCCTCAGCATTGCCACCATGAGCAAGGTGGTCCTCGCTCTCGTCTGTGGACTGATGTTGCTGCTGGGGTACTAAGCCCCTAACCAGGTCCTACAGCTCAGCGACCTACCTTGTCAAGGCCTGGCGACTCTCCGCCTGCAGGTCTGCCAAAGCACGTACTTGGCGCGCCAAGGTTTTCAAACTGCGGCCGCTGCAGCTGCTGCTGCTGCTGCTGCTACTGCTGTTGTTGCTACTGCTGCTGTTGTAGCAGCAGCTGCTGCTAATGCTGCTGCTGTTGTTGTTGTGGCTGTTGTTGTTGCTACTGCTGTTGATGCTGCTACCACTGTGGTGACGCTAGCGACGGCCGACGTCGGCCGTTGACGGAGCTGCCCTCAGTAGCTGCGTCGGTGGCGGTCTGTCGGGGGCTTATTTTGGCATGACGGCCCCGTTTTTTTCCTTTTCTTTGTACCACCGATCACTTTGGTACTAGTGGGATATCCCCACCCGGGTTCTTCTCAGGGACCTCACTCGTGGACCCCACTTGTCTCTTTTTTTGTTTTTTTGTTTGCCTGTCTGGCTCAACCCACGAGGCGAGCGAAGGGGAGGGGGAGGCTCGCTCCTCCCCCTTGTGCGCAGTCGGCCGGAGGCCGGAGGGGGGCCGGTGTTTGGCTGGCACACGCTGGCTCCTGTGCCGGTACTTGGCTGGCGCTCTGTCGTGCCCTCTGTTGACACGATAGAGTAGAGCAATGGGACCCCCCTCGGACGGGGTCCCTCGCGTCGAAAGCAATAGCTACTACAGAAAATGCTAGTGCGGTTGCTGTAGCAACTGCTGTTGTGGTTGTTGCGGCTGCTGCGTTGGCTGCCGCAGCTACAGTTGCCGCTTGCGCCGCAAATGCTGCAGCCGCTCGCCGCCTGTGCTACAGCTCCTCACCGCCGTTGCAGCTGCCGTTGCTCCTATGGCTCTTGCTGCCACGGGCGTTGCTGCTGCAGCCGCTGCTGGTGCTGCAGTCGCTACAGTAGCCGCAATGCCGCTGCTGCGCTGCTGCTGTGCTACAGTTGCTACTCGCAGCTGCTGATGCCGCAGTTGCTACACTGTACTCGCAGCCAACGCTGCAAGCTGCTGCTGCCAGCTACTCCTTTTTTTTTGGGGCCAGCCAGACAAGGCTGGTGCTGCCACCCGGTGCTGTTGTTGTTGCTCAGCATGGCTGTTGTCACTCAATTACTGCCGCAACTCCTTGTGCTACGATCGTGGCGAGTACGTGATCATGTCACTGCTGCTAACGTCGGTTGTGACGGGTCCTAGGATGCGGCGGTGGCAGTGACTCTCACTACTACTGCCGGTGCTGCGTCTGTACAGCGCAGCTTAGCGAGAGAAGTCTCGCTGCTCTAATACCATGACAAAATGCGTGGAAGCAGGTGCTAGGCAGTAGGGTAGAAATCAACTACAAGGGTCTGACTAGCACGACCCGTCAACGCGTCTGGCTACAAGCAAATGTGTAGAGAGAGACAACAACTGAGGCCTAGACAACCTAAATGGTCTCTCTGACCTAGTGGATGTACACACACGCTTCACACATGGGCGCACAATTTCTAGCAGGTCAAAACAGTGACAAAAACACAGTTTTGGGCATAACTCCCTGCAAACACGTTAGAACAACAAGGGGTCTGAACCAGAACGGCCACAACATCAAGAGCTATGTCATGATAGGCTGCACGCCTATGTGCTGTTGCACAGCACAAATCTAAATGAAGAAGGTCTTCTGGGCGCCCGTCCAGCTGCTAGTCTTCTTCAATCGTAGCCATGTCAGGGATCGGCACTTGAATGGACATGAGCCAAGGGGTCACCGTAAGCCGTGTACGACACACACAACAACAGGAACGATGGTAACTTCTGATGGCGAGAAAGGACTGGCCAATGCTGTCGAGGCTAAGCTGCCAAGAGTGACCCACACATACTGCACGTGGCACCTCATGCGCAACGTGCAATCGAAGTGCCAGGGCAGGTCGGGCGCTCTTTTCTGGAACCTGGCGCACGTGACAACGCAGGCGGACTGGGACGCATGCCTGGCAGAGACGCGACGCACAGTGCCGAGGGCAGTGGATTACGTGCTGGATGAGAATGGAGAGCCCGGCATCCCGAAGGAGCGTTGGAGTGGACTGTTCCGCCCAGTTTCTCGCGGTGGGCATACCACAAGCAACGCCATGGAGTCTCTCAATGGCAAGCTAGTGGAACTGAGGAAGATCTATTTGCATTTCTGTTTCGTGAACCTGCACGTGTTCATGCAGCGACTGTGGCACATTAGGCGCAGGATGGCACACGACGCCATGGGCAACGTCGTGCTTGCACTCTACCTTGAGATGAAGAAAAATTGTGACCGCAGCAGTGAGTATTCACTAGAGTTGGATGGCGACTAGACGGGACCATGGCAAAGTGGCACAGCACTGCGTTGTAACGACACTCCACGTGATGACAACCTCACCAGCAAAGACTACTCTTGCGGGCGCTGGCGGGAGTATGGGGTGCCGTGCCCGCATGCGTGCTGCATCCTGCTGGAGAACGCGTTGAACCCCGTAGCGTACATCAGTTTTGGCTACCTGAACCTGAGCTACAAGAGAACCTACAATGCCCCCTTCCCATTGCCAAAGGTGTGGCAGGTGAAGCCGGCATAGCCTAAGTGGAAGCAGCCGGGCCCAAGTCGCGGGCGTGGACGGCCAGCCACCGTGCGCTTGGACAGGTACGCGAAGCTCAAGAAACGGCGCATTTGTTCCGGATGTGGAAAGCAGGGCCATGTCCGGCGGGCATGCCCTAAGATGGAGGCCCCAACCCCCGAGAACATGGCGGCCGCATGTGTTGCCAAGCTAGACACTGAGCGTCGCATGTGAGCCTCCTGTAGGACTAACGTGGACGCCATGGGATACTCAAGGGATGAGGCGGATGATGCACCCCCTGCCAAAGAGGAGGCAGAGTCTGAGGCAGAGGAGGAGGAGGAGGAGGAGAGGGAGGATGAGGAGGGGGGGGAGGGGGAAGAGGAAGAGGGCGAGGAGGGGGTTCAAGGGGGGCAGGTGGGGGCAGAGGAGGAGGAGGAGGAGGAGGGAGAGGACGAGGAGGGGGGGAGCGGGGGCAGGAGGTCGTCGACCCTATCTCAGTGTCCAGTGACGAGGAAGGGGTTGACCACCATGATGCCGAGGATCGTGAGGAGGCATGGATGGCCTTCCATGCCGAGGTGGACAACATCAACCACTCCTTCGTCCTTTGGTGAGTCAGGGTTAGCTACTTGGCAATCCCATTGCATTACCACAACTCTGCCATGAAGTTCTTTCATTTTTTCTAGTACTGTTTTCATTCCATGTGTGTGTTTGCAGAGATCACCAAAATATAGTTCGTGAAGAGGAGGTGCATGCTAGATCACATGTGGCCCGGCATTTTCTTCCTATAGTAGACTAGCTTTCAGTTGTGGTGTACTTGGGTTAGTAGTCTTTTTCAAGTCCTCATGACAAACAGTCGTAAAGCCCAGTCTCTGAGCGCGTGTTCCTCTGCCCCTCCCTCCCCATAATGAATGAAGTCCACATTCCTTTTCTACAAGAATAATCCACTACCGGTAACCACAAATGGGACGGCAGCTTTGTTGAAGAATGGTTGTGTTGTAGTCCACCTTATGGCAGTAATGTTCACATTTTAGTGCACAGTGGTGTCCACAATGTTTTTGCCAATACATGTACCTAAAGCAGCAAGCAAGTGTACACATAGTCTGTACACATGTTCATTTCATTCTCTTTCTGTCAATTGTTTCAAGGAATCAGAAACATGAGTACATGTGACCAAGTAGACTTGACCGTCATCTTCCTCATGGGAGTCGGTGCGACATTGGTGTGTCAAGCCCTTAATTCCTATTTGTGGCCACCAACAAGAACAAGATATGTCTGCATGTGCCATTGTATAGTGATACACAAGGACGCATCTGATATGGATGCCTACACTAGTGAAGCACAGGCAGAGGAAAGGCATGGAGAAGATGTCTTCTACGAGGGAAGAGACAAAGAAGACGAGGATATCGACTCTGTTCACCTGGATGAGGACATATTCTTTGATGCAATGGGATGTCAAGGACGACAGGGATGTGGATGCAACATGTGCCACGGGCTGTGGCTGTGCAGTGTACTGGATCCAAAGTAGTTAGATC
Organism: Penium margaritaceum; assembly: GCA_023375785.1. Taxonomy (NCBI): domain Eukaryota; kingdom Viridiplantae; phylum Streptophyta; class Zygnematophyceae; order Desmidiales; family Peniaceae; genus Penium; species Penium margaritaceum. The sequence continues at coordinate 40,474 of SZWC01012732.1, read as the reverse complement.
CAGAGTGGATTGGGTAGAACTGCCTAAATTAGTAGTTGCATGCCCACAATTGTCAGTGAAATCATTCAACAATGCCCATATTTGGGCCATGAACATTACTTCCATGCCCAGACTATGCACATGAATAATAATGTGGTGCCCATAAGTGTTCAAGAAATAATACTAAACTTCCCATAGTTGTCAATGACACATGACTTATGTGCCCGGTGATGTCACGAACATAAACACAACATGCCCATATCTTTCATGGAATAAATTCCCGGTTGCCCAGAGATGTGCAATGAATAAATCACGGGTGCCCATAGTAGTCCTCAAATGATAAAGGCATACCCAGCAATGTCAATGGAAAAGACCTCTGATGCCCATACTCTTCACTGAAATAATACTCGGATACCCAGTAATGTCAATGCAATAAATCTCAGATGCCCATACTTGTCAATGAAATGATACTTGCACACCGAGGATTGTCAATGCAATAAAACTCGGATGCCCGTGCTTTCATCATTGAATGCCCACTACAGACTCGGTGGCTCGGTCCATGTCCACGGCTCCCATGGCTTGGGACAGTTAGGCGGCCTGCTACTAGGCAAGCCATGTGCTCCGAAGTCACAGGAGCTCGGGCCCATGATGGTTCTTCATGTCCCAAATCTTGGTTGCGTACTACATTGCGGTCCCACCGCTCCTTCAATGGGACCCATGCCCGATGTGCCGCCACAGGGTCCGCTACGGAAGTACCCCATCCCTCATGTGCCGGGCCATTTGGACCTACGTTGTTGTCCATGTCCAGCAAACGTGTTGGTCAAAGTGCGGCAGTAGGAGTAAACTTTACGCAGTGTGTTGTCGGGGAAGCACCTTAAACACACACTTTAGTACCGGTTCATTGTGCGAACCGGTAGAGCAAGCGGTCCACATGAATGGCTCAAGGTCGTGCGTATTTCCAGCCGCCGAACTGTAAACGACAAAACGAAGCAGAGGCCAGGCTCGCAACATTCGAGGTTTGTTTACGACATGCAAGTCCATGAAGACTGAATGCATTGAGCGAATAGTGGGTACAGTTGACATAATTTTTGCTTTTGCCTTGCACAATGAAAACTATGGGGACCGCTGTCATTTCGATTCCGACTATGGACACCGCATGCGTCTCGGTTTTGACTTTGGACATCGTAGTCGGCTCGCTTTCGACTGTGGACACCGTGGATCTATCGACCGAATCCATGGACTCTGGAGTATTTATGCCCAATGCATAATATGAAAGAACAAGGAGAAGAATACAAATGAGCCCCCAGAGGGCTTATGTAGGGGCGCCAGCAGCTAGCCGCACCGGGCCCAGTAACCCCCGCTGAACCTAAACGAGTCAGCGGGGAGAACACAGTACGTACACCACCATAACAATCAAAGTTGGTCTCCTCAAGGCATCGGAAGCACTACTACAACCATCGGGTCTCCTCGTCGCACTGGTACAATCCATCGGGTGGAAATGATTTAGGGCATGCAGGCACATGCCAAAAACAAACTTGAGCTCTGTGTGTGAGTGCAATGCAAGACGGCAATAATTTGGCTAAGTCTGGAATGCTGAATATAAAAGAACAAGGAGAGAGTACTAATGAGCGCCTAGCGGGCTTATGTAGGGGCACCGACAGCTAGCTACAGTGGGCCACGTCACCCCCACAGATTCCAAATGAGTCAGCGGGGAGAACGCACTGAGTACACCACGATAACAATCAACGGTGGTCTCCTCGGGGCACTGGAACAGCTCTCCGAGTGCCCGGGTCTCGACCACCGAGAAAATACTAGCAGTGCAAAAAAATCTCGGAATCAGCGTCCAGACATCATGCACGGATTTCCGAACATCGGAAGCACAAATACAGCCGCTGGGTCTCCTCGTCGCACCTGTAAAGTCCACCGGGTGCGCGGGTCTCAACCCACCGCGAAAACTCTCCTAGCTCCCGACAAGCCAATAGGGCTGCCAAAACGCATCGACCGTGTCTTGCCGACGCTGTTGTAGGAGCTAGAGAAGTCTCGGGACACTCCCCGGTCACGCTCTACTCTACCCTATACCGCCAACATGGGGTGCATTGGTAATCCATCGGCGTCGTTCGTTGGGTGAAAGCCACACAAACCAACACTCCTCCTGGCTGATATGGCCGTCAACGCCAAAACACACAAAGAAGTTGAGGTACTGAACAACAGCGTATGCAAAATTACGGTCTACACCTTTCAACCACACACACACACACACACACACACACACACACACACACACACACACACACACACACACACACACACACACACACACACACACACACACACACACACACACACACATACACACATCTGCTGCCCATCTAAGGTGTCCTCACAACACTTGCACATCATACCAAGTGTCCGGGTCTAGACCATGAGAAGAGTCATGCAAACGCACACAAACCAGTGTAATGCACATCATGCACATGTCAGACGACAGGAGGGTCTCCTCGTGACAATGGCGGTACCAGTGCCCGGGTCTCGACCACTAGGAGCAATCCAACAGGTGTTTGTATGTCGACCACAATAGCACCATCAATCAACACACAGGATCATAGGGAGTCTCCTTGTAACACGGGTGCAACTCACCACGTGTCCGGGTATCGACCACTATGAGCAAACCAGCTGGCATGCACATGCCACACACAGTATGGCCACACACCAAGACACACGATTACATGGTCTCCTCGTGACACTGGTACAACCAACCAAGTGTCTGGGTTTCGACCAATAGAGTGCTACCATATACCTGCAGCTATGCAGGCACGTGGCATGAGCCACACGACAGCTGCTGCAGTATGCTGATAGCATAGCATAGACCCCTCGCCATCCATCTCCCGTGACGGCGTGTCCGGTCGAGGTCCACACATCACTCCCCCTAGGTTGATGAACCTTGCGGAAATTTTTTCCATGGAGATGCTGATACCGTAGCTGAACAGATCCTGGACGATGAATCATGTGGTCTCTCAATCATGCAGAGATAGCTCCCCCTGTCACGTATGAGTCAGCTCCCACCCTCAAAGACAAAGTGGTGTCTCCGGCTATGACTCCTCACATCGCTGCTGCATCATCTGGAGTGTATCAGTCCTCGCATGACTGCCAAGGGTCCCAACTCACAGTATCTCCTCTCTCAGGATTCACTCTTTCTTGACACTACTGCGTGGAGGACCACACTGTGGTCAGAGCGCAACTGACCTCATCCAAAATGGACGAGTGTGCAAGGAGAACACTTCAGAAAAGTGGAAGGAAGTAAGTGAGTCATATAGGGGTGGAACTCCCTAACCGAGAACACCCATTGGCCGGCAAGAGAGAGCTCGCCAGCACTCGCTAAAAAGAGGTGATAGGAAAACCTGCGCCATGTCACAACCTGCCCACAAAACAGAATTTTGACACATTCTATGCCTGTCTAAACTAACACAAACTCACAAGCAAGACTAACTAGGTCACCAAGGTATTGCAATTCACAGACAAACAAGCACAACAGTGGGTTGTCTTGAGGACAAATGTGAGCTCTCCAAGAGGGGACAACGTGAGTGTATCCTGAGGCTACTTGCCAGCCACCGGACTTGCGTCTGCTCCCCCAATCTTTCGTACTCTTTACCTCCACAAGGATCTGCAAGGCAACGGACGTAAGCCGGGAGGTCACACTAAGGACAACAACACTCCCCCATGAACACACGGCAAACAGATTCACACACGTAGAATCATTGATGTGAGCAACACCATAAGAACAATGACAATAAAAGCAACGAATGTAGCTCGAGGGGAGAGTTTAGCCCATGGGAGAGGCAGGTTACAACCCCACAGAATGTGCGGCCGTGAGAAACTTCGTACGACTAACGGCCTTTGTAAAAAAATCAGCACGCTGTGAGTCGGTGCCGATCCACACGACCTGAATCTCACCTCGATCGACAAGATCTTGGATGTAGTGAAACTCGATGTTAATGTGCTTCATGCATGCATGAAACACGCCGGAGTTCTCTGTGATGGCCTTTGCACTCTTGTTGTCACACCGAAGCACAATGGGAGGCGTAGACTGACGTAGCTCATGCAACAGACGTACCAACCACACACTTTTCGTCGCACCAGCTCCTAGTGCCACGTACTCTGCTTCTCCAGTGTTGCGAGCGATGCAGTCCTGCTTGCCACTGCGCCAAGAGACGGCGGTTCCTCCAATGAGGAAGATGTTGCCGGTGCGACTCTTGCCGTCAAGACTCCATGCCCAGTCACTGTCCGTGTATCCATCAAGGACCACGGATGCCTGCCCTTGATAGTGAAGTCCCAAGCGGGTAGTGGAAACGACATACCGTATGCACCGGACTGCATCCTCAAGCACCCGTCTGCGCGGCGCTTGTGAGAAATGTGCAAGCAGGTTGACTGTGAAGGCGATGCCCGGACGTGTCATCGTAGCCAGGTACATGAGTGATCCAATGACCCGCAAGCACAAGGTCACATTGAGTAGCTCCCCCAGCTTTGCTGGATCATCGACCTTCAGGGCGTCTTGTCCGTCTGGGTTGATTGGGGTTGACGCCGTATGCACATCGTTGAGCATTTTAGCAAAGGGTTCCCCTAGAGGGAGGGCGTACTGCTCCTCATGGATGAGGAGCATCCGTTGAGCATGATCACAGACAATCTGCATATCCAGGAACACTGTGGCCTCTCCCAGGTCCTTCATCTTGTATGTCGATTGTAGCACACCTTTGGCTGCTTCGACAACTTTCAGATCAGGCGAGGTGATTAGGAGATCTTCAATGTAGACGAGGATGGCTGAAAATGGGGTAGTGGTTTGGGAGTGATGGGTCCGCCGCGCTCTGGACATAGCCGGCTCGTAGGAGGGTACTTGTGATCTCCTTTTTCTAGCAGCGAGGCGACTGCTTCAAGCCGTATTGCACTTTTTGTAGGTGGTACACGCAGTCGGTGCCGTCCTCAAACCTTGGAGGATGGTCCATGTAGATCTCTTCTTCCAGCTTACCATGTAGGAACGCGTTGTTCACGTCCATTTGGTGGAGTTCCCAGTTGTGTTGGGCCACCTGAGACAGCACACCCAGCGCTGTGGTCGTGCGTCCAAATGGTGCAAAGGTCTCAGTGAAATCGATCCCTTCCACCTGAGAGAATCCTTTTGCAGATAGTCCTGTTTTTTAGCGATCAACCGTGTTGTCTGGCTTGAGCTTTTTCCGCTAGACCCACTTGGCCTGTACGGCCTTCCGTCCGGGTGGCAGGTCTACAAGGTCGTAGATCCCATGCTCATTGATAGCCGCTAGCTCAGCCTCGCATGCTGCATGCTAGTGTGCCGCATCTGGCCCGGCCCAAGCCTGACGCAATGTGCTTGGGTCTGGCGTCACTCCCACCACACTGGGGTCAGGAGCCGCAGTACCTCCACTGCGTGTGGCCAAGGCATAGGGCTGAGACGGGGGGCAAATGGTGATGGTGGACTCTGTAGAGTCTGCAACAAGTCGGTGCTCGTGAAGAAGGAGAGCGAGGCCTGTGTTACAGCCAGGGTGCACTTCAGTGAGTCCCTGTGTGCGGAGGCCCAAGGCCCTTGTTCCGTGGTCTCCAATGCGCAGGCTGCGAGTAGGACGAGGGCAGAGACGTCCGCCCTCACCTTGGCGGCCTGGCTTTGGTGATGATGCAGCTGGGACAGATGGTGGACACTCAGCAGACACACACAAGATTGGTGACTTGTTAGGTGAAGCCGGTCTGTTGACTGGGCAAACGGAAGACGGGGAAGTCACAAGTGACCTGACAAGTGACGCAGACTGCGCAGGGGGTGTAAACGACACCGGTGACTCTGCTGGTGGTGACACAGGAGCTGGGGACACGGACAACGTTGGTGGTGAAACCGGTGACGCAGGCTCTTGCATTGAAGGGGATGCGGGAGGAACGGTTGATGCAGGTAGGACAGGCGGCACAATCAATGTGGGCAACAGAGACAACGTTGGCGTGCACGTTAGTGGACTAGTAGCGCCAAGTGTGACCGGGGCAGTGTCAACGGTCACCTCACCCCCCCTGCGCGTTGAACCGTTCCACACCCAGGGGAATGCGTCTGTGGAGTCCCACTAGCAGGGAGGTCTCGGCAGGAGAAGCTAAAAAATAGGGCTTCCTGAGAGTGGACAATGCTTCTACGACTGGGGTCCCAGAAACGCCAGGCCGTGGACCATGAGGGGACCCCTAAGAACATGCAAATGCGACCTCCAGGGGAAATCTTGGACCTTTGCTGTTGTGGTGTAAACTAGACACAGGCAAGGGACCCCTTCACACGAGCGAGCCGTAGGTCGGCACGACGTTCGTACTACAGTTGGTATGGGGTGTGTGTGTTTGGGAGGGGGCTGTGAGCAATCCTGTTCTAGACCCATGTCATGTAGGCCATACCCTCGAAGGCAAATGCTTCAGGCATGCCGCTGTCTACCCGCATGGAGTGAACTGCATCCTCCATGGTGTGGTTCCAGTGCTTTGACCAGCCATTATGCTATGGCGGGGCTGGGACGGAGAGGTTGTGAAACACTCCCACTGAGGCACAATAGCTGTCTAGATCTCCCATGAGCTCACCGCCTTGATCAGAGTGGAAGTTCTGGAGGGTATGGCCGAACTGGCGCTCTGCCATAACGAGCCACGTGCAAACACCTAATGCCGCATCGTTTTTTCTTCCCCCTCAGATGCAGACTAAAGATCCACCGCATGCGAGTGAAGTCGTCTGTGATTGTAAGGACGTATCACCCTCTATCATCCTTGAACTCAACGGGGAGGGGTCCCAAGAGATCAGAGTGAACCAACTCGAGGGGCTTGAGAGCCCGGGAGTCAGACAGAGGGTAGGTGGCACGGTGCATTTTGCCTTGCGTGCATTGCAGGCAATCGGTCTTGGGCGGCACCTCAAAGGACTCTACGTCAAGACCGAGCGTGGGTTGGGTGTGAACCAGACGATGTACAACATCTAAGTGAACATCGCACAAGCGTCTATGCAGTAGGCGCTCATGCTCAGGCAACAACGTGCCTGTGACAAACACTTGCGTAGTGGGTGGTGGAGTGATGTTAGTGGACATGGGGCAGCCAGAGACGTGATACAAGTCCCCTATTTCCCTGCCACGGAGAACCACTTCTGCAGTAGTACAAACGGAGACAGTGGCATCCTCATGTGTTAATGTGACACTTAGACCCATTCTTGTGCAGGCGCGTCCAGGAAGCAGGCTGAGTTCTAGGCCAGGCACGTACAGCACGTTTGAAATGTAGAGCGGTCCAGACGGTCCATGGCATTGCACCACACCTTCACCCTGAACAGGTACCTCATGCCCAGCTACCGTACGCATAGACTTTACAGAGCCGACAGGACCAAGCACCACAAAATCACAGCGGCGACATGTCATGTGATGGGTGGCACCCAAATCTAGGATCCAGGTTGCATCCGTCACACGCTCGGGCGACGTGACTGAGAAACTGCCAACAGTGCCGACAGTTGACAAGGGTGGCTCAACAGAAGACTGCTGAGCCGTACTGTCGACATGTGTTTGCGACTCATCAAGCTATGACAGGTCATCGTGACCTTAGCACACTATGGCAAAGACGGGGGACGGACCAGCATCATCACGCGCGACAAATGACTCCACGGACTGAATAGTTCACCGTGCCCCACCGCCACCATCCCGACTGCACGTCACAAACTCAACAGATCAGACCATGGGACCCCTCGGCTCAGTCAATGCACTCGCACCTCCTTGAGTGGTGAGCCAGAGAAGCTGGCGGAGCTCGGCGATATCACGGGCCTGGGTCGCAAGCTGCTGCTCCAGAGGTGGCAGGTCGCTGGTGCTGGCCACGACTGCATCACTTGATGATGAGGAATGCGTGTAAGTTGTTGTGGTGTGTGCGGAGGCGCGCTCACGCTGCCCGAACGCCTGTTGCAGACCTTGCGCAATCTTCATCTAGTTCTTGTGGAGCTTGCACTCCGTGTAGCGGTACGCTCCCCCGCAGTTGCAACACTCCCACTGACGCTCCCTAGCCAACTTTGATGCAACCTGTTCCTTGCCCTCCTTGGCTCCCCTCTTGTTGTTTCTTGCCTTATTCCCTCGGGCTGAAGGATGCACCATGGTGGGCGTCATTTGCTGCTCCAACTCCTGCCACGAGTAAGAAGTGTTGCGTTGTCCATGAGAGGAGCAAACCTTTGTCGGCCAACTCCTGAAGGTTGCTTTGGCGGAAGTTGTCAAAATTCTTGGCGCACTCGCGTCCAATGCCGGTCCTGATGGTGTTGAACGCCATGAGTTGGCCCAGCCCATGCTTCCCCACGGCCTTGTAGAGCCTCATTACACGCCGCTTGTAGTCGGCCGGTGTCTTGTGTCCACCCTGGCGCAGGGTGTTGAAGTCTGACAGCTGCTGTGATGTCGTTGCCATGGTCGCGCCCTCGAACAGAGTAGTTGCAAGCTCCCAGGTGCCGCTTGGGTTAGCTCCAGCACCAGTGCGGGGATCTCCTAGGAAAGGTTTAAAGTTGAGGATGTACTCCTTGGGGACAGCCTTTAAGAGAACGTTCTCTGCGTGGGCGGCGGTAGCCATTTGTTGGGGGTCTTTGACTTTGTACTGGATGGTGTAGTACGGATAAAACCCTTCACTGACCATCCACATACGGAACCATGGCTCCCAAGTGTTGTAGCTATCCTCCCGCCGGTAAGTCGGGGGTTCGGTTTCAAACCACATGGGTGGCTTTGTTGTGCGCACCTGTAGGGATAGCTTGTTCACGCGACGGAGACGGGGGTTCCTCCCCTAGCCCTAGACTCATGCGAAGTAACTGCTCCTCTAAGGACACTGGATCTATTGATAACGGATCCTGGGCGATGAATCATGTGGTCACTCAACCATGCAGCGATATCGCCCCCTGTCACGTACAAGTCGGCTCCCACCCTCAAAGACGTAGTGGTGTCTCCGGCTACGACTCCTCGCGTCGCTGCTGCATCACTTGGAGTGTACCAGTCCTCGCATGACTGCCAAGGGTCCCAACTCATAGTCTCTCCTCTCTCAGGAATCACTCTTTCTTTACAAAACTGTGTGGAGTACCACACTGTGGTCAGAATGCAACTAACTTCGTCCAAAATGGATGAGTGTGCAAGGAGAGCATCTCGGAAAAGTGGAAGGAAGTGAGTGAGTCCTACGGGGGTGGAACTCGTTAACCAAGTCCACCCGTTGGCCGGCGAGAGAGAGAGCTTGCCGGCACTCGCTAAAAAGAGGTCATGGGCAAACCTGTCCCATGTCACAACCTGCCCACAACACAGAGCTTTGACACATTCTATGCCTGTCCAAAGAAACAGGAACTCACAAGCAAGACTAAAGTAGGTCACTAAGGTATTGCAGTTTAGAGACAAACAAGCACAACAGTGCGTTTTCTTGAGGAAAAATGTAAGCTCTCCAAGAGGGGAGTAGCGACGACGTGAGTGTATCTTGAGGCTACTTGCCAGCCGCCGCACTCGCGTCTGCTCCCCCAATCTCCAGTACTCTCTACCTCCACAAGGATCTGCAAGGCAACGGACGTGAGCCAAGAGGTCACAATAAGGACAACAACAACACTCCACCATGACCACATGGCAACAGATTCACGCAGGTAGCATCACTGATGTGAGAAACACCACAAGAACAGTGACGACAAATAGCAACAAATGCAGCTTGAGGGCAGAGTTCAGTCCATGGGACAGGCAGGTTACAACCCCACAGAACGTGCGGCTGCTAGAAAATTTGTATGGCTAATGGCCTTTGTCAGAAAATTAGCACGCTGTGAGTCGGTGCCGACCCACACGACCTGAATCTCACCTCGATCCACAAGATCTTGGATGTAGTGAAACTTGACGTTAATGTACTTCGTGTGTGCATGGAACACGCCGGAGTTCTCTGTGATGGCCTTTCCGCTCTTGTTGTCACACCGAAGCACAATGGTAGGCATAGAATGACGTAGCTCACGTAACAGATGTACCAACCACACATTTTCGGTCGCACCAGCTCCTAGTGCCACGTATTCTGCTTCTGCAGTGTTGCGAGCGATGCAACCCTGCTTGCCACTGCGCCAAGAGACGGTGGTTCCTTCGATGAGGACAATGTAGCCGGTGCGACTCTTGCCGTCAGTACTCTATGTCCAGTCACTTTCCATGTATCCATCGAGGACCACGAATGCCTGTCCTCGATAGTGAAGTCCCATGCAGGCAGTGGAAACGACGTACCGCACACACCATACTGCAGCCTCAAGCATCCGTTTGCGTGGCGCCTGTGAGAACTGTGCATGCAGGTTGACTGTAAAGTCGATGTCCGGACGTGTCATCATAGCCAGGTACATGAGCGATCCAATGACCCGCAAGTACAAGGTCACATCGAACAGCTCCTCCAGCTTTGCTGGATCATTGACCTTCAGGGTGTCTTGTCCGTCTGGGGTGATTGGGCTTGACGTCGTATGCACGTTGGTCAACAATTCAGCAAAGCGCTCCCCTAGAGGGAGGGCGTATCACTCTTGATGGATGAGGAGCGTCGACAATCTGCATGCCCAGGAACACTGTGGCCTCTCCCAGGTCCTTCATCTTGTATGTCGATTGTAGCACACCCTTGGCTGCTTTGACAACATTCAGATCAGGCGAGGCGATCCAGAGATCGTCAATGTAGACCAGGATGGCTGAAAATGGGGTAGTGGTCTGGGAGAGAAAAAGTAATGGGTCCGCCGCGCTCCGGACATAGCCCGCTCATAGGAGGGTACTTGTGATCTCCTTGTTCCAGCAGCGAGGCGACTGTTTCAAGCAGTATTGCGCTTTTTGTAGCCGGTACACACGGTCGGTGCCGTCCTTGAACCTTGGGGGATGGACCATGTAGATCGCTTCTTCCGGCTTACCATGTAGGAACACATCATTAACATCCATTTCGTGGAGTTCCCAGGCGTGCTGGGCCATCTAGGACAGCAGACCCAACACTGTGATCGTGCATCCAACTGGTGTAAAGGTCTCAGATAAATCGATCCCTTCGACCTGAGAGAATCCTTTTGCAATTAGTCTTGCTTTTTAGCTGTCAACTGTGTTGTCTGGCTTGAGCTTTTTCTGCAAGACCCACTTGGCCTGTACGGCCTTCCATCCGGGTGGCAGGTCTACAAGTTTTTAGACCCCATGCTCATTGATAGCCGCTAGCTCAGCCTTGCATGCTGCACGCCAGTGTTGCGCATCTGGCCCGGTCAAAGCCTGATACAATGTGCTGGGGTTTGGCGTCACTCCCACCACACTGGGGTCAGGAGCCGCAGTACCTCCACTGCGCATGGCCAAGGCAGAGGCCCGAGATGGGGGGCCAACGGTGACGGTGGACTCTGCAGAGTCTATAACAAGTCGGCACTCGTGAAGAAGGAGAGCGAGGCCTGTGTCTCAGCCAGAGTGCACTTCAGTGAGCCCCTGTGCGCTGAGGCCTAAGGCCCTTGTGCCGGGATCTCCACTGCGCATGCTGCAAGTAGGACGAGGGCGGAGACGTCCACCCTCACCTCGGTGGCATGGCTCTTGTGATGATGCAGCTGGGACAAACAGTGGAAACTCATCAGATATACACAGGACTGGTGACGTGTCATGTGAAGCGGGTCCGTTGACTGGGAAAACGGAAGACGGGGATGAAACAGGTGACCAGACTGGTGATCCAGACTGTGCGAGGGTTGTAGACGACACCACTGACTCTGCTGGTGACATAGGTGCTGGGGACACGGACAACATTGGTTCTGCAACCGGTGACGTAAGCTCTTGCATTGAAGGGGACGCGGGAGGAATGGTGGATGCAGGCAGGACAGGCGACGCATCCAATGTGGGTGACAAAGACGACGTTGGCGTGCAAGTTGGTGCACTAGTAGCGCCAAGTGTGACCGGGGCAGTGTCAACGGTCACCTGACCCCCCCTGCGCACGGAACCGTTCCACACCCAGGGGAATGCGTCTGTGGAGTCCCACTATCAGGCAGGTGTCAAAAGGAGAGACGCTTAAAAAATAAGGCGTCCCGCGACTCGACAATACTCTTACAAGTGGGGTCCCAGAAACGCCAGGCCTTGGAGAGTGAGGTGACGCCTAGGAACGCGTAGACCCGGCCTCTATGGGAAAGCTTGGACCCTTGCTGTTCTGGTGTAAACGAGACACATGCAAGGGACCCCCACACATGCGCGAGCAGTAGGTCAACATGATGTCCGTACCACAGCTGGTATGGGGTGTGTGTGTTCGGGAGGGGGTCGTGAGGGATCTTGTTCCAGACCCATGTCATGTAGGCCATCCTCTCAAAGGCAAATGCTTCACGCATGCCGTTGTCTACCCGCATGGAGCAAACTGCAACCTCCATGGTGCGGTTCCAGCGCTCTGACATGCCGTTCTGCTGTGGCGTGGCTGGGGCGGAGAGGTTGTGAAACACTCCCAGTGAGGCACTGTAGCGGTCTAGATCTCCCATGAACTCACCGCCTTGATCAGAGCGAAAGTTCTGGAGGATATGGCTGCACTGGCGTTCGGCCATAATGGGCCAGGTGCGGACACCTAATACTGCATCGTTTTTCTGACGTAGACTGAAGACCCACCGCATGCGAGTGAGGTTGTCTGTGATCGTAAGGACGTATTGTCCGCTATCATCCTTGAACTCGACGGGGAGGGGTCCCAGGAGATCAGAGTGAACCAACTACAGGGGCTTGAGAGCCTGGTTGTCAGATAGAGGGTAGGTGGCGTGGTGCATTTTGCCTTGCGTGCATTCCAGGCAATCGGTCTTGGGCGGCGCCTCAAAGGACGCTACGTCAAGACCAAGCACAGGTTGGGTGCAAACCAGACAATGAATAGCATCTAAGTGAAAATGACACAAACGTCTATGCAGTAGGCATTCATGTTCAGGCGACAGCGTGCCTGTGACGAACACTCGCGTAGTGGATGTTGGAGTGATGTTAGTGGACATGGGGACATGGGGCAGCCAGAGACGTATTCAAGTCCCCTACGGCCCTGCCATTGAGAACCACTCCCGCAGTAGCACAAATGGAGACAGTGGCATCCTCACCTCTGAATGTGACACTGAGACCCATTTGTGTGCAGGCAGCAGGTTGAGTTCTAGGCCAGGCGCGTACATCAAGTTTGAAATATAGAGCGGTCCAGACGGTCCATGAAATTGCAGCACACCTTCACCTTGAATAGGTACCTTATGCCTAGCAGCGGTACGCACAGACTTCACAGAGCTGACATGACCAAGCACCACAAAATCACAGCGACGACATGTCATGTGATGGGTGGCACCTGAATCTAGGGTCCAGGTGGCATCCATCACACGCTCGGGCGACGTGACTGAAAAACTACCAATAGTGGAGACAGTGGACAGGGGTGGTTTAGCAGAAGACTGCTGAGCTGCAGTGACAACACGTGTCTACGATTCATCAAGCTACGACAGGTCGTCGTGACCTGAGCACACTATAGCAAAGATGGGGGACGGACCAGCATCATCACACACGACGAATGACTCCACGGACTCAACAGTGCACCGTGCCCCACCGCCACCATCCCAACTGCACGTCATAGACTCGACCCGACCATTGGGACCCCTCGGCTCAGTTAATGCACTCGCACCTCCCTGAGTGGTGAGCCAGAGAAGCTGGCGGAGCTTGGCGATATCATGGGCCTGGGTCACAAGCTACTGCTCTAGAGGTGGCAGGTCACTGGTGCTGGCCACGGCTGCATCAGTTAATGGCAAGGAATGCGTTTCATTCGTTGCCATAGTGTGTGCGGAGGCACGCTCACGCTGCTCGAACGCCTGTTGTAGACCTTGCGTAATATTTTTCCAGTTATTGTGAAGCTTGCACTCCGTGTAGCGGTGCACTCCCCTACAGTTGTAACACTCCCACTGACGCTCCCTAGCCGGCTTTGACGCAGCCTATTCCTTGCCCTCCTTGGCACCCCTCCTATTGTTTCATGCCTTCTTCCCTTGGAGTGAAGGATGCACCATGGCGGGCGTCATTTGCTGCTCCAACTCCTGCCACGTGTAAGAAGTGTTGCGTTGCCCATGAGAGGAGCAAACCTTTGTCGGCCAACTCCTGAAGGCTGCTCAGGCAGAAGTTGTAGAAAGCATTGGCGTACTTGCACCCAATTCCAATCATGATGGTGTTGAACATCATGAGTTGGCCCTGCCCATGCTTCCCCAGGGCTCTGAAGAGTCTCGTTGCGCGCCGTCTATAGTTGGACGGTGTCTTGTATCCACCGTGGCGAAGGGAGTTGAAGTGTGACAGCTGTTGTGATGTCGTTTCCATGGTCGTGCCCTCAAAGAGAGTAGTCGCCAGTTCCCAGGCGCCTTGTGGGTCAGCTCTAGCACCGGTGTGGGGATCTCCCAAGAAAGGTTCAAATTCAAGGGTGTACTCCTTGGGGACGGCCTTCAAGAGAACGTTCGCTGCGTAGGCGGCGGTAGCCGTATGCTGGGGTTCTGTGACCTCATACTGGATGGTGTAGTATGGATACACCCCTTCACTAACCGCCCACATACGGAATCGTGGCTCCCAACTGCTATAGCTATCCTCCTGCCGGTAAGTCGGGGGTTTGGACTCAAACCACTTGGGTGGCTTTGTTATCGGCAAAGCTGTAGGGACACCTTGCTCTGGCGACGGAGACGAGGGGTCCTCGCTTAGCCCTAGACTGATGCAAAGTAACTGCTCCTTCAAACACGCAGAGTCCGTAGTAACCTTGGGATGCTTGCTTGGGCTTGTTTTGTTGATTGGTACTGCTTGGCGTGCCAATCGGGTTCGACGCCGCTTTTCTAATTGTGCGAGGCGTAGGCGTAACACGCCTTCCTTGTCACTGGCATCTTTGTCTGACTGTGGAAGGTCGTCGGACGGATGGGCATCGAACGCTCCTAATGCTGCATCGACGTTGGTTGCAATCTTGCTCTCGATTGTCATCTTGCCCTTGCGCAGGACATCACGGAGCAACTTCTGCTATCGAATCTGCTGTTGTAGCAGCTACTGGTGCTACTGCTGCTGCTGTTGCTGCTGTGGCTGGACTACGTCCCGAAACAGCTTGAATAAATCGGCCATTTACTTGGCTGTCTGTTCAGCCTGCCGGGCTTGTTGTTCATGCAGCTCTCGCAGACCGCCAACAAGGCAGGGCCGGATAGGGACTCGTCCCATGTCGCACCCAGTGTGCCGCCACTCACACTGGAGGCGGCAATGCTCGCATCCATAGTGGAGCCGACAATGCCGACTTTGATAGGGGCGTCCTTGGGCATGGTGTTGGGGTAGCACAGGTGTGCACCATTGGTGATGACACTGCCGTTGAGTGGTGGAAACTGCCGACAAGAGTTTCGTCAGCGTTCACTTCGTCTGAGCGGGCGTGGATTGTGTGATGGCCCTCCCCCACGCTGCTGAAAAATTTCGGCGGGGTTTCCCCTGCCCCAGTGGGCATGGGAAATATGATTAGGCATATTTTAACCGAAAAAATCACTAATGGATCCCCCCTCCTCTGACGCTGCCAAAAAATTTCGGCAGCGTTTCCCTCCCCCCAGTGGACAAGGGAAATCAGGGAGAGGCTGCAAGGTGGTCTTGTGTACCTGTACCGCCACCACCCAACCCAGGGAGAGA
The DNA here is from genome assembly GCA_023375785.1 of Penium margaritaceum. Lineage (NCBI taxonomy): Eukaryota > Viridiplantae > Streptophyta > Zygnematophyceae > Desmidiales > Peniaceae > Penium > Penium margaritaceum. The sequence goes on along the minus strand of SZWC01012732.1, from coordinate 24,896 downwards.
GGGGAACCCAGCCAGAAGGCGGAAGGGTAGACCAAATAGGACCCAAGGGTTGCTGCTGTGGCCACCGTTGCTACTACTGGTACTGCTGGTGCAGCTGCTACTTCTGCCGCACTCTGCTGCACGCTCATGCTCTTGCAGTTGTTGCACCGCGCAACTTCTGGTGGTGGTATGGTTGTGTCAGTGTGGCTGCCACGCGCTGCTGCGGCTGCGGCTGAGCGGCAGCCACTGCTGCCTCCGACAGTGGTTGCGGCCGCTAGTTGCTACTCTTGCACGCCGCTGCACGCTGCTGCCAATGGTGTCGCTGTTGCTTTGTGACTGTTGTCAATGCTACCGCTGCTCCGCACGGCCGTAGGCAGGGGTGCTACAGCTTGGCCAATGCGGCCAAGCCAATGCGGCCTCTGCACGCGGCTGTTGCTACTTGCTGCTGCCTCATGCCGCTGAACGCTGTTGCCACTGCCACTGCTACTTTGCGACTGCTGTCGCTGCTGCTCTTGCCGCTCCTGATCCACACAACTGCAGATCTGCCCTCCCAGGATCTTTCCGCGTCTCTCATGTGGGAAGCAACGAGCTTTGGCTCGTACGCTCTGATACCAAAACAGGAATCAATATTCCCTTACACTACTATGTGGAGCACCACACTATGGTCAAAACGCAACTGACCTTGTCCAAAACGGATGAGTGTGCAAGGAGAACATGCCAGAAAGGAGGAAGGAAGTGATTGAGTCCTACGGGGGTGAAACTCGCTAACCGAGTCCACCCGTTGGCCGGCGAGAGAGAGCTCGCCGGCACTCGCTAAAAAGAGGTCGTTGGCAAACGTGCCCCATGTTACAACCTGCCCAAAAAACATAGTTTTGACACATTCTATGCCTGTCTATACTAACACGAACTCACAAGCAAGACTAAACTAGGTCACCAAGGTATTGCAGTTAACAGACAAACAAGCACAATAGTCCGTTATCTCGAGGACAAATGTGAGCTCTCCAAGAGGGGAGTAGCGACGACGTGAGTGTTTCCTGAGGCTGCTTGCCAGCCGTCAGACTCGTGTCTACTCCCCCAATCTCCCGTACTCTCTGCCTCCTCAGGGATCTGCAAGGCAACAGACGTGAGCCAAGAGACCAAAATAAGGACAACAACACGCTCTACTGCGATTCATCTTTGTACGCCGGAGGAAAGGAAATAGGTGCACAGCTCGTAAGCGTGGATGAAGTGGCGGAGCTGGCATCCGAGGCAGGATCGAGCACCCTGAGGCACAGTGGTGTACCGCCAGAGTAGGAGGGCTGGAGGGACAAACCAGATCGCCACACATGGAGGAAGGTGACGATGGAGCAGCGTAGTCGGGTGGATGAAGATGCGTGATGACAGAAGCAGAAGGAGGAGCGATGACGGAGTCAATGGGAAGGATGATGGTAGACATTGAAGGCACGTTCAACTCTCCTGTGATGTCTCCATCGGACATCATACTTGGAGGTGGTATAGGAGCCTCCTCGAGTATGGGTGTGTGAGATCGTGGTAGTGCAAAGCTCGCACCGATAGTACTGGTACTCCCCTACTCTGATAATCACTCACGTGCTACCATCACCTCCCGTTGCAACATCACTACATGCTCCTACATGTCAGCTATCAATCGTTCTTCCTCGGACATTTGGAGATGGCCCATGTCTGACTCACGTAGGATAAAATCTGTCTCACTGGATGCTATACATGCAGACTGTAGAACTCGTTTGTGTAGCTCCGCCTGCATCTATGCTGCTAAAGACGATGGAGCCGGTATTGCTGCATCCTCCTGGGGGTCAACCAAATTTGCAACATGCTAAGAAGCTAGAACATTGGATGTAGCTACAAGTGTCGCATCCACACCACAGCTCGAGTCTGTCATAGGAGGAGCAATGAGCGGTCGCATGCCGAGAGAGAAGGAGAAGGAGGTTTCATCAAAGTCCGTGGAGCATGTGAAAATGTTATCTGTGCAGGTACTGCCACTCTCAGCGTTGACATGATGAGTAGGTTCACCAACAGGTGAACTGGAGAGGGCATGACTCATCTCCTGCTAACGAGGTGACTCCATCCGCGTGTACGGATCTACTCTACTGTCCTCGACTAGTGCTGTGGTGGACACATGTGTGCAGGATTCCTGCACAACAATGCTCGTTAAGGCAACCAACAAGCGCAGCTGGCGCTCACGCACCATCTCGCCGGGATGGTTGGTCGTTGCCACCTGCTCGATAATGGAGTGAGGACTACCATCTGACTCCGTCATGTGTGTCGCTGCTGCGTTGTGTGTACGGGAACTTGTAGACTTTGGGAACATGGGCAACTCCACATGCTGAAGCTGGTCCTCAGGTAGCGCAGATGACATGGTGGAGCCTGTTGTGTCTGGTGCAGCACATGTCCCAGTGACATCTGTCAGAACTGCTGCTCTCAAGAATGCCTCGCCCTCTGAAAGACCAGCCGACCGAATCTACTCATACATAGCGACCGTTGTCGGCCTGGTGTGAGCCTCGTGTGCCAACTCCCTTGGAAGTCTGTATGGGGCATCCCGATCCGCACGATAATCCTATGCCACCGCCGGGCCGCTACCGGTCGGAGTTTCGGGTGGCACCACCCAGGCACGCGGAAATTGCACTCCTCCTGATGCAACCTGCTGCTGCAGAACATTTGGCCCCTGCCTCAGCATAGATGTCGACCTTGATGACATGCACGTCTCAAGCACTGCAACCTCTGCAAGACTGATGTGTGCCTGCTTTACACACTCCTCCAAAAGTCGGTAGACGCATCCAAGTCCGTACAGGACTCCTATGCCACCACTCGACCTCCACCAGTGGGAGCCGCGAGTGGCACTGCCGTGCTTGCGCTCCTCCTTATGTAACCTGCTGTTACAGAAGATCTGGAGCCAGCCTGGACGTGGAAGTCGAGCTCGATGACACGGAAGTTCCCACCATGAAGGCCATGTTGGGATCAGAGTCCACATCATGTGCTGTCACCGTATCATCTGAATCTGCATGAGCTGACGCTCGGTCACCAGGGCCTGTCACAAGTGCGGATCCTGTCGCTATGGTCACAACAGGCAATGCGTGGTCACCACACTCCCCCTCGACAGGTACAGCAACGGAAGCCAAAGAGGTGGAGGATGTATCAAAATGGGCAAAAGCACGGCGTGCGGAGCACTAAAGCCGACGCCAATGCCGCGGGGACACACGATTGGAACGAGTACATGAAGACATGTCATTGCAAGGTGGTATTGTGGTCATAGGAGAGTGGAGGATCGAGAGGACGGTGACAGTCTGGGACTAGCCCGCAGGTGGAGTTGAAGGGACACCGTCCGATGAGGAAGGAGGAGAGGATGAAGGAGATGAGATCAAGGAGGCTGTCAACAAACTAGTAGCAGAAGCACGCTCGGTGACGACGAGGTCACAAAGCCGCTGCACCATCTGCCTCACGCTGTGGATCTCGGCGAATATGGTCGCTAATAGTCCATTAGGGGATCTACCAATGCTGGTGGATCCGCATGCAGTGGAGGACGCATGCTCGGACAAGGTTGAAGCCAAGGTGGATGCAAGCCGCGAGGGCCATTTAGCAGCGATGCCAACCATGGTGTCCATCACCTCAGTAGTAGCAGGCAAATGTGTAGGGCGATTGCTCAAATGTCTACGCACTCATCTTGTGCGCCGGACGATGGATAGGTGCCGAGGGAACCTACTCCGGTGGTAAACACCAAGCCACGGGAGAGGATGAGACCAAAATACTGTCACTCACGGAGGTCACTGTGTCAGGGTCAGCAAACGTGACCAGACGGGAGGAGCTGCACTACCACAATACGCCCGGAGAATGGAGTTTGACTAAGTGCGGCTACTAATGTTGCTGCCACTTATGGAGGGAATATTGCTCCACGAACAGCGGCTACATGTGTGGCTGCTACTCCAAGCGATGGACAACCCAGCCCTCGGATATGCACAGACTTGAATCCGCCATCAATCCTACGAAGTGAACTTCGCACAGCAATCCACGGGCCCAAGGGAGACACTGGACGACGGAGCGTCTCAAAACGAAGATCGCCGCCGACAACACAATACGCTGTATACTGGGAAGGCAAAACTGCAAGAGTTGCTGCAACCTTCACTACTGCTACTATGGAGACTGTTGTTGCTATTGTAGTTGCTACTACTACAGGTGTCGGTGAGATGCCAGGCTATTCTATGGCCACTGCGGGTGATGTTGCTGCGGCTGCTATTTATAGCTTGTGTTTTTTTTTTTCTCTTCTGATTCTCTGTCCCCTTTTCTCACTGTGTTTCGTCCACCCCCAATTTGCTCTTTTCCTTTTTTTTTCACTTTTTGCCCCTCAACATTTTTTTCTTGCCTCCCCCTTTTCTCGATTGCCCCTTGGAAGTGGGGCAAATGAGAAAATAAAGGAATAGGAGAAGGGGGGTCCACATGGACTACCTCGCTCGCTTGCATGATGTGCGAGCGAGCGGAGGTTGAAGGACCGACAGAGGGGAGGGGGGGGGGTCCGCCCCTCCCTCGTCGTTGGTCCCTCCGTTGATCAGTCAATGGGCCGACGGGGCCGTAGGGGCCGAGGGGCCTGACGGGCCCCTCCAGGGAGCCCCTGGAGGGTAGGGGGTCAACGGGCCCCTCCAAGAGGACCCGTTGAGGGGGGCCCACTTGGCCCTCAAGGGGCCCTCTCAAGAGAAGGGGGGAGTTTCGGGGACGCAGGTGGCAATAGCTGCCACAGTTGCTGTGGATGCTGCTGTTGCGGTGGTGGCTACCGCTGTTGTTGCGATGGGTGTTGCAAATGCTCCTGCTGTTACTACCTGCTGCTACTGCTGCTGCTTGCTACTGCTATCGCTACTGCTACTACTGTGCGCTGCCGCTAGTGCTGCTTGCTGCTACTGCCGTTATTGCAGCTTGTATGCGTTGCCGGTGCTGTTGCTGCTTGCTACTATGCACCGCCGCTGCTACTGATGCTTGCTCTTGTTGCCACTATTGCTAGCGCTGTGCACCGCCACTGCTGCCGCCACTGCTACTGCTATTGCAACGCGGTAGAATAGCTGCCGCTGCTACTACTGTAGCCATACGCACAGTTGCTGTGAATGCTGCTGCACGCTGCTGCTGCTGCTGTTGTTGCCGCCAATTTAGCTGTTGTTGTGAGTGGTTGCTCTGCCGCCACTGCTCCTGTTAGATGACACCGTAGGTGCCGCGGCTGCTATCTCTACTGTTGCTACTACTGTTGTTGCCACAGTTGCTAATGCTCTTGTGCACGACTCACTGTCCCTGTGGTATTCACATGCAGGCACTTTACGCTCCCTCACGCTGCTGCAGGCATGGCGCCACGTGGCGCATTCTTTGTACGTTCCGCCCAGTGCTGCTGCTTCTGCTGCTCATACGCCCCTTTGTGCTCTGATACCAAGTTGGAAATATTTAGGGAATGCAGGCCCATGCAAAAACGAACATGAGCTCTGTGTGTGAGTGCAATGCAAAACGAGAAAAAACGGCTAAGTTTGGAACGCATAATATGAAAGAACAAGGAGAAGAATACAAATGAGCCCCCAGTGGGCTTATGTAGGGGCGCCGGTAGCTAGCCGCACCGGGCCCCATCAACCCCACTGAACCTAACCGAGTCAGGGGGAAGAACACACTGTGTATGCCACAATAACAATCAACGGTGGTCTCCTCAAGGCACCGGAACAGCTCTCTGAGTGCTTGGGTCTCGACCATCAAGAAAATACGAGTAGTGTTAGAAAATCTCGGAATCAGCGTCCAGACATCACGCACGGCTTTTGGAACATCGGAAGCACTACTATAGCCACCAGGTCTCCTCGTTACACTTGTACAATCCACCGGATGCAGGGGTCTCAACCCACCGAGAAAAATCTCCTAGCTCTCGACAAGCCAACAGGGCTGCCGGAACTCATCGACCGTGTCTCGCTGACACTATCATAGGAGCTAGAGAAGTCTCGGGACACTCCGGAGGCCGGTCGTATTGTCATGCTCTGCTCTAACCTATACCACCAACATGGGGTCTATGGGTAGTCCATCGGTGTAGGTCATGAAGAGTGGAAGCCACACAAACCAACAGTAGCGGGGAGCAAGACTTTGAAGCTGAAGAGACTAGCAAAAGTCAACTTTACTTGAGTCAGTGGACAGCAAGATGTTAGCATGCAGGCGACCGGGCCACACACGCTGGGCCCTTGACATGGGGCCCAGCTGCCATCCCGTGATCGAAGGACATTGGTCGGCAACGTACCGTTGGCGGTTTCTCACACTTTGGAAGAACCAAAAGTGTGGTCCCGCATGATTAGCAAACCAATCGACGCATCTCAACACTCCCACCTAAGACTGCACATTAGAAATATAAGTAGCCACATTGACCACAAGCGTATGTAGATACATGTCTCTCAGGATAAGATTCTCTAGTGTTCCCTAAGTAGAGGCAAAACCCATTATGGGATAGAAAACTCCTATAGCAGCAGGTTGGGACAGTAGCATTGTTGATGCAGCGTGCGAGAATCCACGCTTGTTGCTTAAGGTGCCCCCTCAATCTGTTGCACCAGAGCCTTCGTTTGAGAGCTTTGGTATTTGTTACTCAGAACTGCGCGCGCCAGAGTTAGCGTCAGACAACGGCTTCAAACTAGAAATGACTTATTAAGAACTGAGAATGAGCAACAATGGGAGACCCCTCCGAATTCTAGCTCCCTCCCCAGCTCTGTGGAGCTTTTTACTCAGTTTCTAAGCCAATCAGAAAATAGTCCTATTCTGTGATCGGCAGGGTTTTCTCAGTGAGCCTTGCCACACAAATGACTGCCCAAAACCCGGGCGTCCTCCGTTTTGCCTGAAAACTGGACCATATCATTATACGCACGTTGCAAACACAGTCGTGTAGTTGGAATCTGCTACAAAAATAGCACTGAGGAGTTATGGCTGCCTAAACCCAGGGAGCGTCCACGCTGATCCCCTGTACCAACAATGCCCGAAAATCATGAAACTTGGACCCTAGGCATAGTATGGCGCTGTGAACGCAATAGTGCAGTAAGACACAGTGCTAGATGCGTGTAGCCAGCATATGCAGTGATAGTGACAACTGACAGCAAGACTGCCAAGCAGGTTTGCCGATGGAGCTCTACAAAGTGGAGGGAGGAGGCTCCAGCAAGCTGCGTGTAGGCTTTAGCGTGCATCGAATCCACCAGACAACACTCCACCAGCGTCACGTCTTGTCGTCAGCCATGTGCACACCAATGTACACAAGCCGGGAGGACACACCAGAGCACAACAGAGAAATGTGTGAAAAAACCAACACCCCCCATGACTCACAAGCGCACTGTACTGTAGAGCTCCTTGCCCTCTAGTGAGCCATGGAGAAAGACATTGCTCATATCCATCTGATGCAGTTCCCACCCGTGCTAGGCAACGAGGCTAAGCAACACTCGACTGGTGGAGAACTGACAAACCGGGGTAAAGATCTGGTCATAGTCGATCCCAGGGAACTGAGCAAACACCTTGTCTGTAAGACGGGCCTTGTACTTGTCCGGGAACCCATTTGGCTGCCACTTTCGTCGGAGAACTTGGCGCCGATGGCCTTACGGCCCCGAGGGATGTCGACGAGATCATAGACTTGATGTTGTCGAATGGCGACAAGCTCGTCGGTGCATGAAGCCTTCCACTGAGCGGCCTCGGGAGATGCCCGAGCCTCACATAGGGTGGCTCGGTCCTCTGGTTGCTCTGTGGGGCGGAGTGTAAGGGCGTGTGTGTTCCGCGTCCTTGGTGGCAAACACGTGAGCGTGGCCGTGACGGCATACCAGTGGTCCTGATGGAGCAAGGCATAGCCCAAAGGTGCCCCTGGATGTAGGTCACTGATGACTAACACTGTGGCCAAGCCAAGTGCCTTGGTGCCGGGCTCCCCTCTCATGACTGTGGAAGTGGGTATGACAGGAGGCAAGGAGCCTCGTGGGATGACATGGGGTCGTGGCGGGAGAGGGCGTGAGGAGGCGGGCTCAGTGCTCACTGTAGACCTGGGTCCAAGGCTCCCGCCCAGACCACGAATGTAATGCGCCGACACGGACGGGGCAGCCGGCCCTGAGGGATTGGCGGATGCGGATGGGGCACCCGGCCCGGAGGGGTTGGCGGACACGAATGGGACAGCCGGCCCGGAGGGGCCGGCGGATATGGACGGGGTAGTCGGCCCGAAGGGGCTGGCGGACATGGATGGAACAGCCGGCCCGGAGGAGCTAGCGGACACAGACGAGGCAGCCGCACCAAAGGGGCTGGCGGACACGGACGGGGCAGCCGGCTTGGAGGGACTGGTGGACATGGATGGGGCAGCCCGTCCAAAGGAGCTGGTGGACACAGAGGAGGCAACCGACTCGGCGGGGCTGGTGGATGCGGACTGGGCAGCTGGCCCTGAGGGGTTGGCCGACATGGACGGGGCAGCCGGCCCTGAGGGGCTGGCGGACACGGATGGGGCAGCCGGCCCTGAGGGGCTGGCGGACACGGACGGGGTAGTGGGACCTGAGGGGCTGGTGAACAAAGACGGGACAGCCGGCGTAGAGGGGCACGCGGGCGCAAACGATGGGATGCCTGGATGCGGTTGGACAGAGGACAGACCCACCACTCCCCCACGGGAGGGAAGGAACATCGACGCGCCAGAGCAAACGATGTTGCGAGGAAACAGGTCCCTAAAGAAGAGGGCATCCCAGGACTCGACGATGCAGTGCTGGGGGGGATCCTAGAAGCGCCATGCCTTTGACCGGCGCAAGATGCCAAGGAAGGTGTAGGGACGGTCTTGAGGCTTGAGCTTGGTATCCTGGAGTGGGATAGGCAACCACACGATGTGTACGCAGCCCAAGTCACGGGCCGGAAGGAGGTCAGCTCACTCTCCACACCAGTGCTGGTATGGTTTCGACTGATGAGGAATGGGTCCGCGGGGAATCCGGTTCCAAACCCATGTCATGTAGGTCATGGCCTCAAAGTAGAAGCCGTCAACGAGACTGGATTTGACGCGCATAGTGCGGATGGCGTCGGCCATGGTGCGGTTCCACTGCTCAGAGACACCGTTATGGGCTGGCGTGTAAGGCGTGGACGTCTCATGATGGACGTCGCGGGAGGCAAGAAAGAGTGTGGTCTCCCTAAGAACTCACCCTCGTGATCAGAAAAGAAGTGAAGGAGGGGGCAACCACACTCACGCTCAGTACAAGCAAGTAACTCTCGAATGCTAGGAGCGATGTCGCTCTTTTGCCAAAGGCAGAAGGCCCAGCGATAGCAAGAGTAGTCGTCCGTAAGTTTCAGGACATAACGACCGTGCTTGTTGACTAACCCTATGAGGAGGGGACCCATGATATCAGAGTTATCAAGTAAAGCGAGACATTTACACAAGAGGCAGACAAGGGGTCGGTGGAACTGTGCATTTCCCCTTAGCACAATCAATGCACTCAGTGGGACACGAGAGAGGAAAGGAGGCTGGATCAAGGCCCATGGTTGGATGTGTGTGAAGCATGCTGTGGACAGCGGCAGAGTGGACGTGACATAGGCGATGATGTAGGAGATGTATGTGCTAGGGAGAGAGTGTACTAGTAACAAACACGTGGTCAGTGTCGACTGATGAGGAGGGGACATAGGTAGAGGCGGACAAACGCGGTACGTGTCAAAAGTTGCCACGGGCGGTGGCATGCAAAACGCCATGACGTGATGGAAGCAAAAACACCGTGCCAAAACCACACGAGTGCAAAACGTCCATACTCATGCGATCAAGGGTTATGAAAGACAGGAGGTTGAACTCAAGGCCAGGGAAGAAAAGGACATTAGTTATGAAGACATCACCAGCAAGACCACGGAAAGGAACAATGCCGACACCATGAACGGGTAAGACCTGACCAGAACTCGTTCGAACCCCAGAGACATCGTTGACGGGATCAAGGAAACTGAAGGCCTCGTGCAGGGCCGTCATGTGATGCGTGGCCCCGGAGTCAATGATCCAGGTCTCTGACAGATCTTGGACTGGTGTAGCCGGGTCGCTGACAGTCACATGGTAGTAGGCGAGCGACGCGGACGCAGTAAATGGAGGTGCAAGTCATCCAGCCAGGCGACACGAAGAGGAGCAGGTAGGAAGGATATGCTAAAGGATGAAGTGGACAAAGGTACAGGGCCCAACCGTAGCACAAACTCTTTCATTTAGGGTAAGACAGTGGAACAAGCAACAATGCAACTCGCACTTTCCCTGGGGAGGAGGGTGAGGAAGGCCGAGTTGGAGTGCGATGAACTACTCCAACTGACGCTTGCGGGTGGAGGGTTTGATGGAGGAGATCCACTACGGTGTGACGGCACCGAAGTCTAGGAAGGAGGAGGAAGGCATCGGTGACGGAGGAGTAGGTGCGGACGGCTGCGGAAGATGTTGTAGTTGAGCCGTCACGAGCGCCACGGATGCAACAGGAGTAGTGATAGTCAAGGCACTGGTGCCAAGGCAACGCTCACGCTAGCGACGCGTGGTGGCGATGATGCAAGCCTCGTCAGTCGGGAGCAGACGTGTGTACCACTCGTGTCTTGACTGGCCACAGTTGTGGCAGACAAGGTTGCCGCCACCGGATCCGCTAGACTGCTATTGTGGACCCTTGCCCTTCTTGCCTCTGCGTTTCTTCTTGCCATACGATGAGGCGTTGGAAGACGGTGCTGTTGCTGGGACGATGACAACCATTGAGGCAACGGCAGGAGAGGCAAGGGACTGTGTGCGATGGATGGGTGACTCATGACGAGCCTCCTTGATGCGAAGGCAGAGCTCGTAAGCCCAAGGCATGAGGATACCCTCGGAAGCCATCGCGACGATGACATCCTGGGAGAAGTGGAAAAAGACGTGGGAGAAGAAGTTGGTGGCGTCGCGCTTGATGGTCAGGATTGCAAGGAGAGAGGGTGACACAACATCTCCGAGGCAGTGTAGGATGTCCTCTGTGTGATTGCAATAGGAGGTGACCATCTCGGTCTCCCCCATGCAGAGGGAGTGCGTAAGTACGTGTCACGCTACTACATGGTCGAGGAGTGCACCCGTGGTGAAGTCGCCGAGGAAGGGCTCGAGGATGAGACGTACAACTAGAGGGGCAACAGGGATGAGGGCACGCACAACGCAGCCGGCGTCATATATCTGGTTGGCCTGGATGGAGTTGAAGGGCAGGACATGGTAGGGCCACAAGCCCTCACCTTGTATCTAGATCCACTGAGCTCCCAGCTCTAGAACTGCTCACCAACCTAAAGTGGCAGTGATGGGGTTTCAATGTCCTTCGGCCTACGGCCGGCATCCAGAGTGGGGCCTAGGACTGACGTCACCGTCTGTGGTTGGCACAGGGTGTGTTTGTTCCGCCAGGTGCTGCGTGGCATATGATACCGCAGGGCTCGCATATCCAGATGGAACAAAAGGTGCTTGCCTACAATGGTGCTACAACTGTGTCGACAGCTAGAGTGCTTCAAGCTGTTGTATCAGCATTTTGAGCTGCTGGTGCAAAGCAACAAGCGGATCGGTCGAGCCAAGATGACCGACAAAAGAGCTTGTAGGATATTGGTGCTACTGCGAATGCCGTTACTGCTGTGACGAGGGATGTTGCTCCAGCTGGTGCAGCTGCTATTACTACTGTTGTGGCTACTGCTACTAGTGCTATTGCCTCGGCTACTGCTGCTACCATTGCTACTGCTATTGCTGCTATAGCGACTGTTGTTGCGGCTGTTACAGCTGCTGCTGTTGTTGTTTTTGCAGTTGTTGATGCTGTTGCTGCTGAAGTGGTGGCAGCTACTACAGGTGCTGCTACTGCTCCAACTGCTACATTTGTTGTAAGAAGGGGGTCCCTCCAACAGAGGAGGACCCCTCTTCATTCTCTGCCATGGTGTCCTTTATTTCCCCTCCCCTTTTTGTGTGTGTTGCTCATGTCAGCAATGACGTCAATAGTGATGTTAGCCTAGGATGACTGACATCAGCAATTGTTGCTGTGTTATCTATAGGGTTTCTTCTACATGTATTCTTTGTTGCTAATTTCATCAATGACATCAGTAGTGACGTCAACCAAGTATGCCTGACATTAGCAACTGTCTCGCTGTTGCTACAGTTGCGACTACATTAGTTGCAAAGCTGCTAGTTCTGTTGTTGTTGATGTTGCTATTGCTGTTGCTGTTGCTAATACAATAAATCTTGTTGCTGCTGTTGGCGTTATTGCTGCTACTACTGTTGTGGCTGGTGCTAGTACTATTGCTACTAGTGCTGGTGCTACTACCACTACTACAGCTGCTATTGTTGTAGGTGCTAGCGCTGTTGCTACTAAGCTGCTACACGACGCTAGTGCTGTTGCAACTATTGTAGTGGCTGTGGTGGCTGCAGCTGCTGCAAGAGAGCCACCTACCGGGATGGGGGATCTTTTTGAGTGTTTTTCTTTTTCTTATTCGTCCTTGCTCACTACTTGCTGCGAGCAGTGAGCTCGCTACCACCTGCGAGCAGTGAGCTCGTTGCTCGCTGCTTGTTGCAAGCTACGAGTAGCGAGCTCGTTGCGAGCAGTTGCTGTTGTTGCTGCCGCTGGCAGCTACTAAGCTGTAGTTTCTGGCTACTGCTAGCTGCTGCTGGCTGGTGTTGGCTGCTACTACTGGTACTGCTGGCTGTTGCTGCTGCACACTGCTGCTACATGCTGCTGGTACTACTGCCAGCTGTTGACGCTACCCACTACTGCTATTGCTGCCGACTACTGCTGCTGCTACTGCTGCTCGTTGCAAATGCACACTGTTGTTACTACTAGTGGTGCCGCTGCTCGCTACTATTGGTGCTGCTGGTTGCTGCTGCTACTCGTTGCGCGGTGCTTGCTACTTGCTGCTGCTATCGTGTGTTCCTGCTGTTCTTGCTGCTTAATATAGTAGAATCTGCTTGCTGCTGATGCTGGTGCTAGCTGCTCGCTGCGTGTGCTTACTACGTGCGACTGCTGCTGCTGTCGCACTGGCAGCATCGTAGTCACTTTCCAACGTGCATCGACACCGCTCCAACGTTGGTCGTGCGTGCCGGCAGCGTGTCCACCAACGCCAACATTGTCGTGTTGTTAGTGGTGCCAAAAATATCGACAGCATTTTTCCCGTAGCGGGAGCGTTTTGACGATGCCAACCGGCGGGTCAACACTGCCTGAAAAAATCTTGCAACATTATCCCTATACGGGCACGTTCTGGGGATCACCGGGATTGACTTGACCTATTCGCCGGTGTTCTGCTGCTTTTGCTTTGAGGACTTGTTTGAGTCAGGGAAGGACTCAAACAAGTCCTTGGACAAAAACATCATCAGCTGGTGTATGAATTCCCTTCTCACCTCGGGGAAATGTGGAACAACTTACTCATGCACTATGGAGTAGAACGTTCATCCATGTGGGACGACAAATACTACCACTAGCAAAAAGAGGTCACTCCTCTACAAACCTTGTCACATTCACAGGGGGTGTTGGAAATAGAATCTAACAAGGCAGACCTCTCAAAGATTATCCAAGCTCTCAATAAAGGTTCAGGATCTTGGCCGAACCGACTTGACCGACGACTCTCAGAAGACTATCCGTTAAGACCATACGTTCAAGAGATCCCCTAATACAATGACATGTGTCACACGCGTCCGGATAGCGGGAAGAAGCTGTTGCATAAGATAATTTGTCCTGGTCTGTCCATATATACCAAGGATGTTCATTCCCTCGAGTTTAACCAGAAGAGTTCTACCCATCCTGTTCCCCTTTGGTTCCACGGCCTTGCCGCCATGTCTTTGCCCTGCTCGCTCCCGCCCCCACAGCTTTCGCCAACCACTCCCAGCTCATCTCCCTTTGCTTCGTCAACCTTCACTCAGCACGCATCAACCTGTCACTTGCTTTGCTCCTACTTTCTCTCTCACTAGCTTCTTTCTACCTAGCATCCTTGGTCGTGTGCTCCTTCCCAAGCCTTGCAACTAACTCCTTGGGACTGCGCTTACCTCTCGGCTTCCGTCATTCTATGCACGTTCTTGTGCATGTCCCGTTGCTTCTTCCTGCTTCTGCTCCTATCATCCTCGCTCATTGCATTATTCTGACAGGAATATGGGTTAAAAGTTGGGTTGGAAGTTGGGTTCAAAGTTGGGTTGTAAGTTGTGTTGGAAGTTGTGTTGGAAGCAATGTTGGAGATTGGGTTAGAAGTTGGGTTGGAACTTGGGTTGGAAGTCGGGCTGGAAGTTGGGTTGGAAGTTGCGTTGGAAGTTGGGTTGGAAGTTGGGTTGGAAGTTGCGTTGGAAGTTGCTTTGAAAGTTGCGTTGCAAGTTGGGGTGGAAGTTGGGTTGGAAGTTGGGTTGGAAGTTGGGTTGGAAGTTGGGTTGGAAGTTGC
>SZWC01012731.1:68350-78350 GCA_023375785.1 Penium margaritaceum | reverse complement strand
ACGCAAGTGACCTCTTGACTCTGTCCACTCACACACATCATCACTGCAGGTGACTAAGAAGACATGAAGCTCAAGGCGCATACATTGCGGGCCATGCGTGGTTGGCATCTCGGCCGGGTGCATGGATTGAGCGAGCTCATTTGTGCCGGATCCCACCTGCAAACATGCTTGTACTCTTCAATGTGTGATGATTAGCTCTCATATGAGAGAATTTTTAGGGAGTGCATGGACCACATACGCTCGTGGTGGATGTGGTTGAGTTTTGCTCTTGCATGCTTTTAGCTTGGTGAGCCAGGTTGCTGATCCTTTGGGACCACACGTTTGGTTTATACCGGCGTGTGAGAAACCGCCTCGAGCTTGTTTGCTCTAGAGCCTGGTTCGATCCCTGAATGGCATCCTGGCCCCACATCGAGAACCTCGCGTGGGTGGCCCGGTCAACTGTTTCTATCACCTCACTAGCTCCTAACTGTACACTTGTTGTTCTCTTGCTACTCTTGCATAACGTGGGCTTGCCCTGATCCATGGCGTCGCTCTCTCCACCTGCTTACTTGCTTTCTTGCCCGTCATAGCAATCAACGCTACTTACTGATATCAGAGCGAGAGAAAAGCTCTCCTCCTTGCGACAGTCCTGAGGCCTTGTTGCGTCACATCTACATGGCGGGTGATCCCGCGCAAGCCGTTCACTCTTTTAGGTCGTGGCTCCGGCCACTGTAGCAGCACCTACTGTAGTAGCCTCTCACAGCCACCGCCATTGCAACCACTCTTCACGCGGCTGCTCTCTTTTGTGCTCAACTTGGCTGCATCCACAGCAGCAGTGACTCTTTGCCGCAGCCCTCCTACTCTCTGCCGTGCTACTGTTCTGCTGGTGTCACTCCGTGCAGCCGCATCTCACGCAGGTGCCAGCGTGGACTCAATCACCGTTACGGCAGCAGCAGCATTCCTCATCGCAACTGCACATCTCCGCATCAACCAAGTGCGTTCTTTGTAGCCGCTTTCTTGTAGCTTCCCGCACGTCTCCGCCGTGGTTATGGCAACTGCAGCAGAATCCTCCGCTGCTATCCACATCCGTCCGCTTCGGCCGTGCTGCGGCCATAGTGTTGAAAAATTGCCCCTCCGCATGCCCAAGTGCGGCGCCGGGAGGCGCTGACGAGTCGCCAGAAAATGGAAACTCCGCTCCGGCGGATCTGGCTACTCGACATTTTCTCCGATCCTAAAATGGCGGATTGCCCCTAAAAGTTGACGAGTTGCTGAATCCGGTGGAAGTTGTTTCGCCAAAATCGGACAAGTATCGAGGGAGATATGGCTTTCCAAAGTTGGGGTATGCGCAGCGGCTCTGGGAGCCGGCTGCGACTTGAAATCCGGTCGATAATCGACCGGACCAAGTAACAAAAAAACCATGTGGAGAAAATGCTCCGATAGGCCTGCCGAGGCATCCGGTGGATGATCCGCCTGATCAGGTGGATCATCCACCGGATCCAGTAGTGCAGGTTGTTACCGGGGGACTTAGCCTAAATCCTGGCTCGACGTCCGAAACTCAGTAGTACGTTTCGTTACTCGGGGACTTGGTCAAAATTCTGACGGCAGGACCGCGGACAGGTTTCGAACCTCGACACACCCCATCACCAAACACGACCCAAAAGTGGGTAGGGTGCGTGGAAACAGTGCAGGGGACCCCCACACCATGTGCAATGGGATATGCGCCTTGGGAAAGGCGCTTCGCACGTGAATGAAGGCGCCACGGCGAGTGGCGGCGTCAGGCTTCTGTGGTGGGTGAGACCTGCGCTTCGGCAAGCATAACTTGAGCTACGCTTGGCCGAATCGCGCGCTGTTTGGTGCTTTGGAGTCATGACTAGCCCTGTAAATGTTGTGATCATGTCCATGTTAAAAAACTAACGCAAAATGACGTTATTCCCTTCACAAACTGACTGTCTCTAAATTCCTGCTCACATAGCGTGAGGCGACCAGAAAGCTCACGCTCAGTCTCAGATTCGCCCAAAACAGTAGACGTGAACCACTAGAGACGATCAGACAAACGTCAGGACCGCATCACGCGGATCTCATCCTGAAAAAGGGTTATGGGCCCACGGGTCTGAACGCCTCCAATGTTCACGTCTTCCGCAGCGCACGAGATCGTCATCTTTTGACGTCGCCGTGAAGTTCTGAGAACTCGTCGGAGTAGCAGCTGCGCACATGGCGCAGAAGGAGACGCAGTCCATTCAGAAGTATGCGGGCGGCCCAGGCTTTGGGCTATGGAGGTGGCAGTTCGAACTGCACCTCTTGCATAAGGGGCTGCTGGATGTCATGTTGGGAAAGGAGGTCCTCACAGAGGCGACTGCTACGGACGCGGAGAAGCAGGCCTTCAAAAAGAACAACACGGAGGCGCTCATGCTCCTGGTGTCCGGGACAGCCTAGTCGCAGTGGGGCTACTTCCAAGGCTGCAAGCTGGCAGCCGAAGCTTGGCAAAAGCTCCGTGCCATCCACCAATCCAAGTCGCTCGCGAACAAAATCTTCGCGATGAAGCGGCTCCTCACGGAGAGAATCGAGGAAGGAGATGATGTCATCTCCGCCATGCAGTAGATCGAGTCGCTCGCGTCGCAATGTAATGACGTGGGGTGGAAGATGGACACACAGCTGCAGGCGATGGCTCTCCTCATGGCCCTACTTGACAGTTGGGGTCCACTCATCACCGTCCTCGGAGGATGGTCGGAGGACAAGCTCATCTATGGCGCGGTCGCAGAGTACATCCGCAACGAGGCGCAGCGCCGGAGCTGCGGGGAGTCCTCGTCTTCCTCATCGGCCCTCGTCACCAAAACACGTGGTGGCGGAAGCGGGGGCTGACGAAGTGGCGGAAAGGGCGGCGGTAAGAAGGGCGCCAAGAAAGGTGCGTGCCGCAATTGCGGCAAGGAGGGCCATTGGGCCCGTGAGTGCCCGGAGGAGGTGAAGACCGGCGGAAAAAACAACAAGGGCAGGTCGCTCCTCAATGGCAACAAGAACCACTTCCTCCAGAAGGCCACCGGGCAGTGCCTGGATTTCGGGGCCGAGGAGCACACCCAAGTCGAGAAGGTGGGGTTCGTCACCTACGAGAAGTCCTCCAAGTCAATGGTGGTCGCAAATGACAAAGTCGAGCCGGCGGCTGGCCAAGGCGATGTGGAGGTGGAAGTCGTGGTGGGCGGTAAGAAGGAGCTGTGCACAATCCGTGATGTGCAGCATGTCCCCGGCCTTGCTGACATCCTGATTGTTAGCCGCTTGATGGACAAGGGGTATGAGGTGCTCTTCCGAAGGAAAGGCGTAGTGGTGCGCATCGACGGCGACGGCGAGGTTGTACTGGAGGCAAAGCGCGAGGGCGGTCTCTACATCGTGGAGACCAAGGTGGTCCCCGCGGCATCCGACGTAGCAGATTCGCAGGAGCGCGTCGTCAACATGGCCAAGGGAGGAAGCGCTGATCTAGAGCTCTGGCACCGACGGTTGGGGCATTCAGCGCCCGCAACCGTTAAGGAGATGGCAAAGCGCGACATGGTGCGCGGCCTCGTCATCGACGATGTAGACGCAGCAGCAGATGCAGCAGCGCACAAAAAGTGCGAACCTTGCATTTTGGGCAAGGCGCGGCGCAAGCCGTTCAACGAGAACGCGGCTCGCGTAAAGGACCTGCTGGAGGTCGTGCACAGCGACGTGTGCGGACTGTTCAAAACGCCTTCAAACGGCGGCTTCAAATACTTCGTCACCTTCATCGACGACTGCAGCAGGAAGCTCTACGTGTACTTCATGAAGCGGAAAGGCGAGGTCCTGGACCGGCTGAAGGAGTACGTCGTAGTGGTGGAGAGGCAGAATGGCCGGAAGGTCAGAGCGCTACGTATCTCAATCCCATACTCCTCAGATAGAATCTAAGTCCTAGCCTTGACTACTCCTAACATGACTCCATTGTTAGGATGAGAGTTAGTAGCAGTGGGGAGAGCACGGGGGGATGATACTTCCACGTTGTTGGTTGGGGTCAAACGCCAGCTTAAGCTTCCCATCATGTTGTAGCGCTGGCGGTGTTCCTCCACCCAGTTGGGTTGCTCGCCGTATGATCTACCCAGGTTCTGGTGCAGCCACTCATCTCTAGCGCGATGATCATAGATGTGAGCCAAGTAGCTACGGCTCCCGCACATGGTTCCATTCAGAGGACTATGGCAGATGGTATAGGAGCAAGCAGGGAAGCGGTTGATGTTGTGGTTTTCAGCAGTGGTGGCCATGGACTCAAAGGAGTTAGTGGAGATTGCGGTCTCACGTGCTTGCTTGGCCACATGGTCTTTTTTGGCTGCCATGAGCTTGGGGCTGAGGGTGGCAGTGGTCAGTTGGTCGATGGGCAGTTGGAGGAGGATCTGACAGATGATATCATACTGAACAGGGAGGCCGGAGATGATGCCGGTGCAAACGAAAGTATGTGGAAGATGAATTTTCATTTCCTTGACGTCGCAAGCGATGGTGGTGATGGCGGCGACGTAGCTGCCCATGTTGGCGTGGACAGAGAAGGGCACAGAAAACAGTGACATGATTTTGATGCCATAGGCGGTAGAGGCGTTGTTGCTGAAGCGGTATTCCAGAACTCATGAGGCTTCGATCCGAGAGTGCGTATGTCCTCATGCATGTCAAGAGAGGAGGTGGTCATGATGGTCATGAGTGTTGTGCTGTTGGCGAATTTCCAACTGGCACGGGTGATGCTAGATGCTGCAGAATGAGTTCAAGCAAGGGTTGCAGATGCAGTTGCAGTTGTGCCAGCAGGAGCAGCACATGAGGAAGCATTGTTGGGAGGAGGATTTGGATTGAACACATCTCCACCAGAGGGGTTTCTCCGTATAGTAGCTACAGAGGCATCAGATGATTCCACTCCGGTGTCAGATTTGGTGAGGAGGTTGCTGAGAGTGACTCCTTTAACCTTCTATGTATCAAAGGAGAGGGACACCGAATAGCTCCATAGCTTGTAGTTTCTGGTGCCGTCAGGCTTCACTGTGAGTTTGGGAAGTCCAGACGGCATGAGAGTGGAAGCCATGGTGAGGATGTGTCACAGGAGGAGGCAGGCACTGCAGGCAAAGGCGGCAGTTGCTGATGATTTTGCAGACGGGGGAGGAAACTAAAGATGGATGCAGAGGATTGAATATAGCTCCTTGAAAAAAAATGTGGCGGTAGAGAGCGGCTCGAGAGATTGGTTCTAGGCAGCGTAAAAGTAGATGATTGATTTGTTTGCTCTTGATGATGAAGCACAACGGATTGAGGGTGATAGTGGAGACTGAGGAGGATACATCGACAAAGATGATGAGCATCAGAAGCACAGATGCATAGAGATGAAGGGAGATCAACGACGAGCAATTTGTAGGACCCAGGGGCAAAATCACGTGTGCAAGAGTGAAAAATGCAATTATAGAGGAGCAGAAGCTTGCTGATATGGGGAAGTGTGGACGCAGGGGCGAAACCACATGTACGAGATCACCAGGAGTGAGTGAAATGGTGCTGCCACAACACCTTAGTCAGAAGGGGCGCTGCCACCGCAGATCCTCTGGCTGCCACTGTTCCCGGGAAGGAAGCTTGAGCAAGTTGCAGATGGGTGCGGCCGAGAGTTGCGAGCACGAGAGAACCAGGTGTCTGACCTGGACGCTGATACCATGTCCAGATATTGCAAGTGCTTTTGTGGATGGACATAGTCACAAGGACAAGCGGTTTTAAGTGAACGCATGATCACGAGTAGAAGCAGAGCAGAAACAACAAATGAAAGAGGAACTACAGCGGAAATGGAAGAGGAATATTCTGGGTACGGCACAAAGGTGTGAGCACTGAAGACAGAGAGATTCTTTCTGTGGACAAAGTAATTGGAGTAAAAACTGGAAGCTTCCTCGTAGGTGCGGCCGTTGATGGCGTAGAAATGATGTCAGCGAGGATAGAGTGGGTGCTGCACAAGAGGACGGGCACTGAAGGACAATGCGAGGAGAAAAAACTGAATGCGACTCCAGAGGACAAGCTTTGACAGGAATCTAATGGATTAGTTACAGAGTAATACACGTAATACAAATAGTTTGTAGCCTAATCTAGCCCGCTTCGTCGAGGGGGAAGAAGGGAGTATGGTAGCAACTCGGGCGGGATAAGGGAGAGGCGCCGCGAGACTACTTTAGGGAACCGGCTCTGCTAGCCGTACGCATGGAGGAGTGTTGTGCGTGTGCATTTGCCTTGACCGTTGTGGTACGAAGCCGTTGGCATGTTCTTGGCGAGGTTCGCATGATGGTCTTTTATGAGACCGTTGGAGCTTGGTTGGATTCCTCCGGAGGTCAACCTGCGTTGTCACTCTTTGTTTTCTCGGAACCTCCACCCCTTGAAGCGATCTCCGGTAAAAGTTCTGACATGTTGTATCCTTTGCCTCACTGATCACTATTCGCACATACGATAGGTCTTTACCCTTTGGCAAAAGAGTGACATTTGTCCCATCCTTGAGTCTTTGTCGCCTCACGCTGAGCTCGCCTGTGGTCGTCGTCTACACACATTCTGCACTGATCGTGGTGGCGAGTCCATGGGACGAACTAATCAATTCTTGTCTTCTCACAAGGTGTGTATGGAGCCCTCAGCTCCCTACACACCTCACCAAGATTAGTTTTCAGAGTGCTAGAATCATACTCTTGCTGATGGCGTCTGTACTTTTCTTACCGCTGATTAAGTACTCCCTCTCCTCTCCTTCAAGACTATGTCCTACATGACGTGAGTCTGGATTCACATTCCTCACGGTCCTCTTCCCTGTCATGTCACCCCCTTTTAACTTTGGTTTGGTTGTCGAGAAAACTTCCGTCTTGCTTGCACCTAGGGTCGTGTCGTCTGACTCCCTGCAGACCTTCGGGATGGCAAACTTAGCCCAGGTGCTCACCTACGTACCTTCTTTGGTGTCTCTGTAATGTCTACGACTTGGTCGTTCTGGGACACTGGCTGGTCATGAATCGCGGAGTTGCATGACGCGCTATTCTTTGAGAACAAATTTCAATGTGACTTTTCTCATATCACTCCACCTTTTCATGTTTCCTTGACTTGCCTGCTTGGGAGGGATGAGTCTCTTTGTCCCTTTGATCTCGGGGGCTCATCACCTCCGATGATCCCCCTTCCTCCACACAGTCGTCATCGATCGCTTCACTTGACAGAGTATCTCCCAGTCTATCCATCCCATCTAGCGCTCCAACTTCTTGCTCCTCAGAATCATTGCAGGCCTCTGTGTTTTCTACATGTACATCTTCAGATTTGGCACATATGCCCGTCAATGTACCAGGACATTTTCTTCCACATTCACCTCCCAATTGTGTATCATGGACCAGAGAGATGTTGGCACTAGTGGGTGTGGAGGCACCCTCAAGGATTCCCAACTCCCACTGATGCACACTACCAATGTTTGGGACAGCCAATGGACACTTTTGGTTAAGAGTGTGGAGCACAAGGATCACGGATGTGTTTGGGCAGAACACGTCGCATTCAATAGATTAGAGTTAAAACAATTTTTTGTTACTTAGCACTGTGATGTTACATCAGATCCTTTTAGCATGATCTAAGCTTTCTAACGCATCCAAGCACGCCAAAATCGAAGAAGTAGAGCCCCTACTATGGTCGTCAAAGCAACCCTTGGTGGAGCCGCCCACCTTGCCTTGCACGCTAGGCAACGGGAGGCGCTTCGACGATGACCCATCAGAGCGTCTTTCCTCNAGCACTGTGATGTTACATCAGATCCTTTTAGCATGATCTAAGCTTTCTAACGCATCCAAGCACGCCAAAATCGAAGAAGTAGAGCCCCTACTATGGTCGTCAAAGCAACCCTTGGTGGAGCCGCCCACCTTGCCTTGCACGCTAGGCAACGGGAGGCGCTTCGACGACGACCCATCAGAGCGTCTTTCCTCGTCCAGAAGCAAGGAGAATTTCACCCTAGTCAAGGAGGTCCCTCTGGTTGCTTCATTCATGGCCCTGGTGCATTTGGAGCTCATTGGAGACGCACTCAGATCACTGGCGGTGGATTATCCCGCCACGCATGGCGTGTACCAGATTCTACCCGCCCAACATCCGAACTTCGGGCTAGGCTAAATTTTTGAATACTCGCGCACATCAAGCGATTCAAAGCCCGATCTTCCATGGAAAAATCCAAGGAATCCAAATCTAACCTCAGATAAGGTATTCGACCTCTCATTAGTGGTCGAACCAGGGAGTACGATCAACGGCACTCATGGCAAGGTGCACACCATGTCAAAAGAGCTTGTTAGTGTTCTTGTGTCACTTCTTGAGTCACTATCCCTTGTTGGATACAACAGGGGGGATTCGTTCCCTTACCTGTCTTATTCCTCTCCGCATCGCCCATGCTCCACTGCATCATCCTCCACTGTTAGGTCCTCTCCCACACCCACTTTTCTCAATGCACTTGGTATTGCTTTCAGTGTTGTTCGTTCCGGCTTTGCAATGGGGTATGCACTTGTTGCACATGAGTTTCACAGCATCTTTGATACCTATGTTGTAGGCTATGTCACTGCATGCTTTACCATGAGTTTTCTCCCCACACCCCCTCCACAACCTACCAGAATTCGATGGGCTCAAGAGGCAGCTCATGCTAACCTTTGGGAAAAGGCCATGCAAGAGGAGTTCAGTGCTCTTTAGGAGCATGGCATCTTTGAGCTTGTGGAGCTTCAAGCGGGTCGTAAAGCTATCTTGGCTCGCTTGGATTTTGGAAGCAAACTGAAACATGATGGCAAGGTTGACCAATAACAGGCTCGTCCGATGGCGAACGCGTTCTTTCGGATCCTTGGTATAGACTTCGACAAGACGTTTCATCCGGTCGGGCAAGACACCATCGCTCCTGCACGTCTCGGCCTGGTTGCACCGCATGATGAGGAACTGGAGCGATGGACGTCAACAATGAGTTCTTGCATGGACGTCTCGACGAGGAGATTTACATGGCGTAACCACCAGTTTACACCAATGGCATGAGCAAGGTGTGGTGACAGCGAAAGGCTTTGTCTGAGCTCAAGCAGTCACCACGCTGCTGAAACATGATCTCCTCCACTCTTGAGAGTTACGGTGATTGTTAGAGCACCGTGGATCCAACACCCTGTCTGAGTGCCCCATCGAAGCCTTTTGTGGCCATCCTCGTCTACGTCGATGACTTGCTCATTGCCTCTCCCAGTCTAGTTGCTGTCGAATGAGTCAAGGCCCTCCCAGAGGCTACGTACAACATGAAGGACTTGGGCCTGGCTCGAGTGTTCCTCGGGATGGTGCTAGAACGCGATTGTTAGCGTCTTACTCTGCATTTGCATAAGGCTGCTTCTGGTTGCAGCCTTGGAGATTGCTTCGCCTCCTTGCTGGAGGACATATGTACTGCATCCACTCCTATGAGTCCAGGAGGTTTTCGAGTGCTGAAGTCTCTTGATTGGGGGGCTACAGTCGACGTCACCAATCACCTCAGTGTGCTTAAGTTCCTCGTGTACTTTGCCACCACCGCTTGGATAGACGTGGCCTTCTCGGTCAACTTCTCGGTTCCAATTCTCACAGAAGCCTCGTTCAAGACATCCTGAGGCTGCCCTGTGTGTTCTCTATAGCGTGTGTAGGAATGTGCTATCATGAACCACCCTTTGTTGTTGCCGATGGCTACACTAATAGTGATTGTGCACACGACACAGATGCATGCAGTCGCATTGTATATATCCTTTTTGTTGGGAGGACCCCTATCTCTTGGAGGAGTGGAAAACATGGATGTGTTGCATGCAGCTCGAGTGCGGCCAAGTACATGGCGCTCGGCATAGGTACGCGTTAGAGCGTGTGGATTTCTTGTTTGCCTCAGCAGTTGCTTGTTCCCATCCGCTGCATCACCCTGTATTGCAACATCTAGAGCACTAAAGCAATCGTTGAGCACCATGTCATGCATCGTTTGCGCACGAAGCACACAAACATTTATCATCACCTTGTACACCAGCGTATTGCTGCTGAAGAATTTCAGTTTGTTTGGGTTGATGCTCATGAG
>SZWC01012731.1:49077-60278 GCA_023375785.1 Penium margaritaceum | reverse complement strand
CCCCATTCGCGTCCGCTGGCCCCTTTGGGCCAGCAGCCCCAGTCGCGTCCGCTGGCTCCTCCGCGCCAGGCGTCCCGTCCGCCTCCGTTGGCCCGTCAGACTCAGTGACATCTCCTGCCCGGTCACGCTACACACGTGGCCCAGGCGGGAGCCCCCGACCTCGGCCGACAGTGCAGACCGTCGCACCGCGTCTTATGGCGCCTCGACCCCCTGTGGCTCCACGTGTCTCCTCCACTCCCTCGGTCGTGAGTGGAGACCCTGGCACGAAGGCTCTCGGCCTGACCACCTCGGCCATCATCTCCGACCTTCACCCGGGCTCTGCACTGGGCTATGCCATGCTTCATCACGAGCATCGGCATGCTGTCATGGTTGTACTCGCTCGCATCCCACCTGGAGCTCGTGATGCACACGCCCTCTCCGTCCGGTCCACAGCAAGCCTGGAGGACCCAGCCACCCTACGCGAGGCTCGAGCCTCTTTTGAGGCCGCACATTGGGATGCCGCCTGCGCCGAGGAGCTTGCTGCTATCCGGCAGCACCACGTGTACGACCTCGTTGCCCTCCCTCCAGGTCGGAAGGCCATTGGCGCCAAGTGGGTCCTTCGGCGCAAGTGGAAGCCTGACGGATCCTTGGACAAGTACAAGGCCCGCCTCACAGCAAAGGGGTTTGCTCAGGTCCCTGGAGTCGATTACGTCCAGATCTTCGCCCCTGTTGGTCGGTTCTCCACTGGCCGGGCGCTCTTCAGCCTGGTTGCTCAGCATGGGTGGGAGCTGCATCAGATGGACGGGAGCAACGCGTTCCTCCATGTCTCACTGGAGGGTGAGGAGCTCTACATGGTACAGCCCCCAGGCTTCGACAACGGTACTGGGAGAGTCTGGCAGCTGCGGAAAGCCCTCTATGGTCTGAAGCAGTCGCCTCGGTGCTGGAACTAGGAGATCAGCAGCACACTTCTCCGTGGTGGCCTCCAGCGCAGCACCGCTGACCCCGTACTCTTTCTCAGCCCACGAAGTCAGACCTTCGCCGCAGTTGTGGTATACGCTGACGATCTCCTCATTGTGTCGCCAGACACGGCCGCCATCCAGCGTGTCAAGGACTTGCTGTACGCCGCCTACCAGATGAAGGATCTCGGGTCTGCCCAAGTCTTCCTGGGCATGGAGCTCGAGCGTGATCTCTCTCAGGGCATCCTACACGTCCACCAGGCTGCCTATGTGCAGACCCTGTCAGCTCGCTTTGCCGAGGACCTGCCCCTCGTGTCCAGCGCATCCTCAGCCATGTCGCCCGACGGCCAGGTGAAGCTGAAGAGTCTTGACCCAGCTGTTGTGGGGGAGCCAGTGTATGTGACCACGTATCTGCGGATCATCGGGTCACTGATGTTCTTGGCGACGACGACGCATCCAGACATCGCGTTCGCCGTCAACCTCCTAGCCCAGTTCTCTCAGGATCCGCGTCACCTCCACTACGAGGCCACGATCCGAGTGTTGCGCTATGTCGTCTCGACCCCTCAACGAGGTCTCATGTTCCGCCGCCAGCCGTCCATCGTCGTAGTGGGCTACACCGACAGCGACTGGGCGAGCAGTCCAGACGGTAAGAGTCGCACAGGCTGGATCTTCATAATCGGTGGCACACCTGTATCCTGGCGCAGTGGCAAGCAGGGGTGCATTGCACGCAGCACTGCTGAGGCTGAGTACGTGGCCCTTGGCTCAGGTGCGTGTGAGAGTGTGTGGTTGCGTCGTCTATTGTCCGAGTTGCTTCAGTCTGTCACATCCATCACCTTGCATTGTGACAATGAGAGTGCCATAGCCATTGTAGACAATGACGGTGTGCATCACACACGCACAAAGCACATCAATGTTGAGTATCATTATGTGCGTTCGTTGTTGCACGACGGTAGCATCAGCATCGTGTGGGTTGAGACAACACGGCAGCTGGCTGACTTCCTGACCAAGGCACTGAAGCGGGACTCATTAAAGAAGGCTGTGAGTTCAGTCGGCGTGCGTCCGTGACTTGCTCTCTTTGTCTCTACGTGCACTTCTGCGTGTCCTGGGGGAATCTGAATGTTGACCATGTCTGTGCTCGCCCATGTGCACTACGCCTGTGAGTCATGGGGGAGTGTTGGTTTTTGCGCTCATTGTGCTCTGTTGTGTCCTCCCGGCTTGTGTACATCGGCGTGAAGATGACTGACGGCGAGACTCGACGCTGATGGAGTGTCGTCCGGTGGAGCCGACGCACAGTGAGGTCGTCTCGCAGTTTGCTGGAGCCTCCTCTCTCCGGCGACGTGTTCAGCTCCATCGGCAGGCCTCCTCGGCGGTCGCACTGCCGGCAGTCTCTGCTACCGCAGTCGTTGTCTGCCATGCGTCCAGCGCGTACTGTCGTGCCTGCGTCGTCATGCGCTGCCTAGGGTCCCTGTTGCATGTTGCATGGCCCTGTTCGACAGCATAAATCATCGTGGGCACTGCCTGGGTTCAGGCTGCCATAACTCCTCGCAACTATTTTTCTAGCAGATTCTGACCGCACGGCTCCGTTTGCAACGTCGGTATTATGGTATGGTCCAGTTTTCAGGCAAAACGGACGACGCCCGGGTTTTGGGCTGTCGGCCGTCTGGCAGGCCTCACCGAGAAAACCTGCCAGCCTGAAATTTGCTATTTTCTTATTGGCTGATGAACTGAGTAACAAGCTTTACAAAGCTGGGGGGGGCTAGAACTTGGAGGGGTCCCCCATTGCTGTTCATTCTTGATTGCTAATCAGTTACTATCAGTTTCCAGCTACTTTCTGGCGCCATCACTGGCGCGCGCACTTCTAAGTAACAAATCCAGAGCTTCCAGACTTAGACTCTAGAGCAGCAGACTGAGGGGGCAGCTGACTTAAGCAACGAGTGTGGAAGCCCGCACGTTGCATCAACAACGCAGCTGCCCCAACCTGCTGCCTCGTTTCTTTCTGAAACCACGAGCAGCACGCTCGCCAACCGGTCCGATTCCATCCTAGGGTCCCGTCCGGGCCCCACATTAAGCACTTTCCGCGGGTGATTCGGTCAACCAACCTCTATCACTCCGATGTCCTGTTACCCACTCCTCACTTCTAGTATGTCCTTGGTTTACGTGTGTGACTAAGCGTACCTGCTCTCTTCATGGCATGATGTGGGCACTCTCTCGTGCTTGAGGCACAGGTCATCCTAGAAACCTCCATGTACAGGAATAACTAGAACTCTCGGTTTCAGTTTCAGTTTCTGTGGATGTGCTTCTCACAATTTCTGTGGATGTGCTTCTCACTATTGCTGTGGATGTGCTTCTCACTATTTCTGTGAATTTCAACGGTGAGACTGATTGTCACCTACTGAATAGTGTTGAAGTTCGTTGGCCACTCACAACTCTGTGCCCTCTTGCCTCTCACATCATGCACACACACGTGTACAGATTAAAGGGACCATGGAATCACTTGGGGAGTTGACTGGCGCGTCTATGCTGGTTGAAGCCATCGATGTCCCCAAGCTGCTGATGGACCCAGGGGTGCCCTCTGGCACTCACATGACTATTACATGATTTCTTCATGNATTTCTGTGGATGTGCTTCTCACTATTTCTGTGGATTTCAACGGTGAGACTGATTGTCACCTACTGAATAGTGTTGAAGTTCGTTGGCCACTCACAACTCTGTGCCCTCTTGTCTCTCACATCATGCACACACACGTGTACAGATTAAAGGGACCATGGAATCACTTGGGGAGTTGACTGGCGCGTCTATGCTGGTTGAAGCCATCGATGTCCCCATGCTGCTGATGGACCCAGGGGTGCCCTCTGGCACTCACATGACTATTACATGATTTCTTCATGATTCCTATGATGCGGTAGATGCTAGGGCCCGTACATTCTCACTGCCGTGCCCTGCATCGTTTTCACTTGTTTTGCATCTGATGGGGGAGCTGCATGTTTCCCGGGTGCTGATCCTTAGGGGGCCACCACGCCGGTCTTGACCGTGCGTTGGTGAGTAGCCACCCTCGGTTATTCCGAGAGGTCGGGCTCGACCCCCGGGTGGCGGCACTTGCTCACCCGAGCTCGATGCTCGAGGTGAGTGAGAGCTCACCGGTACTTACCTCTCTCGCTCCCCTTGTCTCTCTTCTCTTCGTGTGACCTCGAACTCTGCAAAACAAGTTGCCGCATCCATGGTGTATCTCTTGCGTTGGTGCTTGTGGTGTAACCATGCATCCTCACACCCAGATAAGCTAGGCTAGCAACTTCCTAGCAACTTTTGGTATCAGAGCAATGAGGATCCAATCCCACTGCTCGTCGATCCTGGTCCTTGAACTTCCGCGGCCCACTTCTCCCATGGGCCATGCGTCATCGTAGCGGGCACCCTGCGTCGCCACCGGCCGTCTCTTTGGCCTGAAGCAATGACACAGTCAAGTGCTACTGCCTTCATTCTGTGGCAGCTGTGGAGCCGTTCTCGCTGCTCCCCTCAGTTGCCCTCGGCCCTCGCTGCCCTAAGTTGCTCTTGGTTCCTGACTGCTCTTACAGCTGCTCTTAGCCGCTCTCTGGTCTCAGCAGCCCCTCCTGGCTGCACTCGGCTGCCTTCGATGCCCCCGCTGCTCTTTGGTGTCCCTCCTGACGTCTCTCGGGTGCTGCTCACTCTTGGCTGCGCTCTAGGCTGCTCTCTCAGCCACCTGTGATCCCCCCGTTGCTGTCCACGGCTGCACTCGGCTGCCCGAGGCTGCACCTGTGCATCACCACAGATCTCTGCACACCTACGAGTACCGCTTGCACCGTCTCATTTCCACGCTCCACGGGCAACCCTGCACACTCTAGCAACTGTCCGTGGACCACCGTGCCTCTCAGCACACCATCTTGCACTTCTCCGCACTCCGATCATCTCCACAGCCGCCACCCTGGATTCACCACCACTAGACAGACACCCACACGACGATACCCCACTCTGGTTTCGTATGCTCGACACCGACTACTGGCGAGAGGAGCTTGCTGAGATCGCTGAGAGGGAGGCAGTTGCACGTGAGGAAGAGATCTACTCGCAGGTCTACACCGCGGACAACCTTCCACCGTCGCCACCTCACCCCTCTACAATGCAACCATCTGGTGGCAGCTTTCCAACCACCGCCTCTTCTACATCCAACACCATCGTCGGTCCTTCTTCCACTGCACCTGCATCTGCAGAACCAGCACCCACACCGGAGATCCCTGGTGTCGTCCCCACTCTCCCAGTGCACACCGACTCCATTGGCCTGACAGGGGCCATTCTTGACGCCGCAGCAGGCGCTGCCGGCACCTTTGCTGCCACCGCTCGTGCTTGCAGGGCCCCTACGCAGACTGCAGTGGGTCGAGCAGCAGAGGCCTACACGCACTCAGTAGCTTCCCTGACACTACTTGCTACGGCAGCAGCAAACGTCGCCACTCAGGTTACAGTAACGGCAGCCGCCATTGCCACCGCTGCCTCCTCGGCTGCAGACGCCACTTCAGCAGCTATCAGTTCTATTCGAGCCTCTACAACGGCAGCTGTCTTGACCCCCACGGGTGGCCCTCGAGAACCCATCCCGCACGTCACTACAGGGGTGTTGATTGCGTCTGCATCTGCAGCAGTCGCTGGAGCTTCTGTTACCGGCCTCCTTTGCTTGACTGTGGCAGCTGCAGGCTGGGTGGCAATACTGTTCTCCTCAGCAGTAGCGGTGGTGTCTCCTCTCTTCGCCCTGCTGCCCCGTCATTAGTTCGGTGAGCTCATCCCTCTCTTCCCTTCTCTTCTCATCTGCGGTCTCATCTCATCCATCTCTCTACCATGCCTGGACCAGAAGAGAGATTTGAGGCCCTCCAAAATGCTCTTAGTGAGGCCCAGGCTGAGCGCCGCAAGGCATAGGATGAGCTAGAACGTGAGCGTGATGCACAGCAAGAGTTAGCAGCCACAGTAGCCTCATTGGTGCTAGAACGTCTTCGCACCGTTCCAGCATTTGCATCAGTCATTCCCTCTGAGAAGTCAGGATCTACAGGCTCCTCAATGCCACCTGCTGGTGGCGTTGCTAAGTCCTCCTCTCCTTCCCCTTCAGCCACCTCTCGGACGGCTCCACCTGTGCGGCAGAAAGATTTTGAGACACCGCCGCCTCAGTTCACCTCAAAGCTCACCTTCACGTCCTGGGAGACACGCTTCAGTGCGTGGGCTCAGGGTGAACTGTTGTGGGAATACTACTCGCCCGCTAAAACCTCGTTCGTGCCGCAGCCAGCAGAGGCAGCTCGCGCTGTGTGGGCACTCATCAACGCCGGCCCCGAAAACCTGCTGGATGACATCGGTACGTGCAATGCCAATCCCATCCAAGGCACCAATGCAGACCCAGTAGGAGCCTATGCACTCATTCGCCGCCGGAAAACTGTAACTGGCCATGCCGCCCGGAGTGCACTCACAGTACAATTCAACACACTGTAGATGAGAGCAGATGAGACAGCAGACGAGTACTGGGGCCGCAGTCTGCGTCTTCTACGCGATCTTGGCAAGGCTGCTCCCGGCCCTCTCTCTGCATGTCTCTCCATTGTGGCTGGTCTTATCCCTGAGTTGTCCGACCTGTATCTTCATGTCTCTCAGACAGAACTCGAGAGCCTTGCCTCTGCCCCTATCCCAGTTGACTCCCCACCGGGGATTGGTCATCTCTTTGACTTCACTGTTTCACGTCTCACTGACTGGTGGAACGCCCTCCAGAACAAGCGCATTCATCCCGCTGCCATTGAAGCAGTCACCACCTCCTCGCCATCGGCCAGCACCACAGCATCCTCTGCTGTCTCGTCGTCTCAGGCCTCTGCCCACTCCACACAAGCTGCTGGCCGCGAGGGAGGCAGTGGCTCGGGCTCTGGCCAAGGTGGCGGTCGTGGGGGCAAAGGTGGTGGGGGTGGTCGTGGCGGCAAGGGCTCTACCACTTCTACAGCTGACGTCACCTGCTGGAATTGCGGCGCCACTGGTCACTCGGCGCCTAAATATCCTGCTCCCCGTGACGACACACGCCTTGCCTCCTCCATGCGTGCTCACTGGGCGCGCACTGGTGTTACCGCTTCCACTGCTGCGGCCGCCATGCGAGCTTCCTCCTCCACATCCTCTTCATCAGCCTCATCCCTGACTACTACATCTGCACCTCTCCAGCAGACACCGCCTACACCCAGCCCCTGGGGCTGGGTTCCCCCGCCATCTGGTCCGCCATAATATGGTCCTCCATCCTCACACTACTCTATTCCTCACTGGAGTTGTGACGATGGCCACTACTCCGACCGTACCTCTGACCGCTCCTCCGAGCGTCCCTCTGATCGCCGTGACGAGGAGCGCAGTCTTGAACGTCGCCTCGCTGAACTTCTGCACCTTCGTTCCCAGGGAGGTGAGAGTGTGAGTGGCCAGTGCCGTGTCTCTGTCTGTGAGTTGGATGTTACTCTTCGTGGGTCCGCATCGGGGGGTGTGCAAGGGGGCTTGTCTGATGATCGTCCCTGGATTGAACACTGGCAGTCTCGCACGTTCCCCTCCCGTCTTGGTCATATCACTTCCTCCCCTGCCCGTGGCACTGTGGCTGTTTGTTTGGTCCTTCCCTCCACTCGTGCCTCTCCTGGTCTCTGGATCATTGACTCGGGGGCCACCCATCACATGACCTCTTGTCGTTCTTCCTTTGTGTCTCTCGGGCCCGTTCAGTCTGTCCGGTCTGTGCGCACTGGCTCAAGCCAGCTGCTTCCTGTCCAAGGTGTTGGTGTCGTCCATTTTGTGGGTCCCGGCGGCACTGTCTACCTGCCCGATGTTCTGTATGTCCCCGACCTTGAGGTCAGTCTTCTCTCTGTGACTACCCTTGACGATCAGGGCATGGACTTCTCGTCCAATCGCGGCCTTGCTTCCATTTTCCTTCGCTCCTCTGGCCGTGTTGTTCTTCGTGGTGTGCGCTGTGATCATCTGTTCCATGTGCCACTCACGCTACCTTCGTCCTCCGCTGCCTCTGTCTTTGTTCACGTCGCTCATTCACTGTCCCCTGATCATGCTGATCTCCTGCATCGCCACCTCTGCCACATTCATACTGCCGCGATCCAACGCTTGCTTCGCCTTCAGCCTGCACACGGTCTTGATCCCTCCACCCTGCACGTCTACCTGTCTGGATTGTGCCAGTGGCAAGATGCACCGCTCACCATTCTCCACCTCTGACTCCACCACCTCGCACCCTCTGGACCTCGTCCATGCTGATGTCATGGGTCCATTGCCCCAAGATTTCCTTGGTGGCCTTGGGTGGTATGTTTTGTGTCTCACTGATGACTACTCCCGTTACCGCTGGGTCTTCGCCTTGCGCCACAAAAGTGATGTCACTGACGTCTTGGAGTCTTGGCTGCCCCAGGCAGAGCGCGCTTGCCTTCGGTCCCTTCGTGTGTTTCGCAGCGACCGTGGGGGTGAGTTCTTTGGCCCCACATCTCGCTTTCTTGAGTCCCGTGGTGTGCGGCTTGAATCCTTGGCTCCCTACACTCCCCAGCAGAATGGTGTATCCGAACGCTAGAACCGCACTCTTGCTGATGGGGTCCGCTCTCTGCTCTCTGCCTCCGGTCAGTCCCCCCTCTTTGCCTTTGAAGCCATGTCCTACATGACATGGGTTTGGAATCGCATTCCGCATGGACCACTCCCCCACACTGTCACTCCTTTTGAGCGTTGGACTGGCAGGCGTGCGGACCTCCGCCTTGCCCGCGTTTGGGGCTGTCTCGCCTCTGTCTGGGTGCCTGCTGACCAGCGTGACGGTAAGCTGTCCCCTCGCGGTCGTNCTTTCTTGAGTCCCGTGGTGTGCGGCTTGAATCCTCGGCTCCCTACACTCCCCAGCAGAATGGTGTATCCGAACGCTAGAACCGCACTCTTGCTGATGGGGTCCGCTCTCTGCTCTCTGCCTCCGGTCAGTCCCCCCTCTTTGCCTTTGAAGCCATGTCCTACATGACATGGGTTTGGAATCGCATTCCGCATGGACCACTCCCCCACGCGGTCACTCCTTTTGAGCGTTGGACTGGCAGGCGTGCGGACCTCCGCCTTGCCCGCGTTTAGGGCTGTCTCGCCTTTGTCTGGGTGCCTGCTGACCAGCGTGACGGTAAGCTGTCCCCTCGCGGTCATCTGTGCATTTTTCTTGGTGTCTCTCCCTTCTCCAAAGCTTGGCGTTTCTGGGATCCTTCGTGCTGTCGTGTCGTTGAGTCTCGTGACGCTCTCTTCTTTGATCACCTCTTTGAACGCGATTCTCCCCGCTTTGGTGGGTCTCTCTCTCCGCCTCTTCGGGTTGGGGGTGGCTCTCTGTCCTCTGGGACTGCTGTTCTCCCCTCGGTGCGTCCCTCCATTCCCTCTGTCTCCTCCTCTGCTGAACGGAGCTCTCCTATGCCCGCGTCCCCCTCTCCGGTGCTCTCACCCTCCACGACACCAGTGGACTCTCCCATTCCGTCCTCTGGTTCTCCTGCTGTCTCGTCCTCTTCTCCCAGTCAGGGCGCAGTCTCACCGCCTTCCCCTGTCTCCTTCGAGCCGCCTCCTGTCTCCTCCTCTCCACCTGAGCAGCAGCGTCCCACTGACCCATCATCATCTGCGCGTGCTCCATCCATTCCCCCAGTCTCCCCCTACACACGTGGTGGGCGCTTGCGGGCTCTCCCCTCTCAGTCGCACCATGTAGTCTCTGGTGACCCTGGTCTCCGTGCTCTCGGCCTCACCACCTTTGGCCTGTCTGCAACCGTATCCGTCATACACCCCAGCACCGCCCTGGGTTACTCTCTTGTCGAACAAGAGTTCCACTCCGCTGCGTCTTCCTCTGCAGCCGGGTATGTTGCCTCGTGCTTTGCTGCTACCGGTCTTTCGCCTCTTTCT
Source organism: Penium margaritaceum (assembly GCA_023375785.1). Lineage (NCBI taxonomy): Eukaryota > Viridiplantae > Streptophyta > Zygnematophyceae > Desmidiales > Peniaceae > Penium > Penium margaritaceum. Next base: position 50,460 of record SZWC01012731.1, on the reverse strand, counting down.
CCTGAGCCACAGACTGTACAGGCAGCTCGCACAACCCCTGACTCGCCATTGTGGGAGCAGGCCATGAAGGCCGAACTTGATGCACTGTCTGACCATGGTGTGTATGAGCTCGTGGACCTCCCACCTGGTCGCAAGGCAGCTGCCGCCAACTGGGTATACCATCGAAAGCTGAACCCAGACAATACAGTTGAATGGTACAAAGCTCGCCTCACCGCTAAGGGGTTCTCTCAGATTCCTGGGGTTGACTTTGATGAGACCTTTGCCCCAGTCGGCCGCTACACCACAGCCAGAGCTCTTCTCAGTCTTGTTGCTCAGCATGACTGGGAGCTGGAACAGATGGATGTCAACAATGCCTTTCTCCATGGCAAGCTGGACGAAGAGATTTACATGGTCCAGCCACCCGGCTTCTCCGATGGCACCAACCGAGTTTGGCGCTTGCGCAAGGCCCTCTATGGCCTCAGGCGGTCCCCACGATGCTGGAACCAAGAGATCACAGCCACCCTCGAAAAGGATGGCTACAAGCAAAGCACCGTGGATCCAGCGCTCTTTCTAGGGCCGCCCACAAAACCACTTGTCGCCATTCTTGTCTACGTGGACGACCTTCTCATTGCTTCTCCCGATGCTGTGGCTGTGGCCGTTGCCAAGTCACTACTCCAAGCAGCATACAAAATGATCTGGGCCCAGCTCATGTCTTTCTTGGAATGGAGTTGGAGCGAGATCGTGCTCGTCGTGTCTTGCACGTGCATCAGGCTGCCTATGTGCGTAGCCTGGGGGAGCGCTTCGCCCCACTTCTCATGTCCATTCCCACAGCGTCCACTCCCATGACGCCTGCTGGGCAGTCTCTCCTGAAGTCAGTCGATCTCTCAAAGCTGGGGGAGACGGTTGATGTAACCGACTACCTCCGTGTCATCGGCTCTCTGATGTATCTCGCCACGACCACGCGTGCAGATGTCGCTTTTGCTATGAATTTCCTCTCTCAGTTCTCCCAATGCCCTCGAGAGCGTCACCTCGAGGCTGCATTGCGAGTGGTTCGGTACGCCCTTTCCACTCCGCGTGTTGGACTGCACTTTCGTGCTGAGCCATCTGTGGTAGTGGATGGCTTCACAGACAGTGATTGGGCACGTGATTCAGATGCTCGCAGCCGTACAGGGTACATCTTTCTTGTTGGTGGCACATCAGTGTCTTGGAAAAGTGGCAAGCAAGGGTGTGTGGCATGCAGCACTGCTGAGGCCGAGTATGTTGCTCTGGGTGCAGGCACTTGTGAAGCTGTCTGGCTGTGTCGTCTGCTGCAACAGTTACGTGTTCCCATTCGTTGCATCACTCTTCGCTGTGATAACCAAAGCACAAAGGCCATCGCTGAAAACAGTGGCATGGATCACTCAC
>SZWC01012730.1:35632-71322 GCA_023375785.1 Penium margaritaceum | reverse complement strand
CTACCTCGTCGTCCTGTTCAGGTTCCAGACAGCCCCGATCAGCCCTCTCTTCACCCCGGGCCTTGCGCAGACTGATGCTGTTGCTGCTGCTATGCCACCCCTCGCACCTGCGACCTGTTTCACTGCCCGTGCGAGTTCAGGTTTCAGTTGTTCGCTGTGGCTTCAGATCTCGCTACGGATCTGCTGCTGCCGCTGTTCGCTTGAGGGTTTGATGTTGGAGGAATGGCGACACAGCTGTCTCCGGCAGGTTCGTTACGTTCGCTTCTTACTTCTCGTTCGAATGACGGAAAACAGCCGGTGGCAAGGCGGCTCTTTGTACGCCCGCATTGCCGCGTTGTTTTGGAGACGTTGGCCGCTGGCGCGGTCTCGAGGGTAGTGCGGTTAGAGAAGTGAGCAAAGGACAGTTATGTACTGGAAGTAATTCTTCAGGTTTCGATACCGCGCTATGTCGCAAAAAGATTTACATCTTTCAGTGATTAGGTCTTATCATTTCGAATGCCATTTCTTTGCATGCATTTCAACATAGCCCTAATCCTAGAAATCGTATAGATCCTCACATTTATTTTCATATTCAAATTTTCATGGCACATAACCCCAACTTGGCCAAAGGGTAGCATAATATTCATGGTGTCCTTCGTGCATGTGAGAAAAGGGACAATTCAAGGCATCTAATGCACCCCATTCAAAATGGATTTAGCCTTGGAATATTTTTTAAAATCTTAGTTTTAAAACAAAGTTTGTATCAGAGTGATTTTGTTACATTTATTTTAGGATATAATTGTGTGAGGTAACTAGTTCAGTCCTACCTTTGATGTATAGTCTTATCCACCTCTTATCCCTTATCCGTTGCTTTGTGATAGATCCTCATTTATTAGAGAGGCTTGTAGTTGGGGCACCATCCTAACGAATACCTCTCTACCACATTGTGATTACCTTATTGGCCAAAAATCGTTTAAGTAGAAAATTTTGTTGAAATTCCTCACACAAAAAATGCACTGGATATAGTCACCATGCTTATTTTGGCTAAGGATTGGCTAGGTTAAATAAATCAACCTTAATTCGATGGAGCCATGAATCAAAATATTAGACCTAAGTCTTAGGTGCATTCGAAAGTATAAATTCACTAAGAAAATATTTTGTTCAATTATCATGGCCTTTTGATTGACATATCTGCCAGATTTAACTGTAATAGTGGGAATTGACATTGCTTTCTTGTACAATGGCATGAAGCAAGCATCACATTGCGTGCTCAACATCCTTTCTTATGCGCTGTCAATACATGCCCTTAGCTTTGTTGTGATTTTTCCACGTCATTTGACATCATTTTGCTCTTTAGAAGAAGTTAATTAAATTAATTTTCCCTTATTTTCTTCAATTTCATTCATTTTATGTCTAAGTATTCATTAGGTATTCTTAATACCGCTTGGCAATGATGCCTTCTGCATAGGGAGCACGCATGTGCAAATACAATTTATAAGAAAGGTTAAAATATTTAAAATTCCTTAAGTGAATGCAAGATATTCGGGAATGAAAGGGAAGAAATCATTGATAATGATAGTGGATTCAGTATAAAATATCAAGTAGGGAAAGGCCCCATAGAAATGAAGCCTCCTAATTTTTTAGATTATCTAGATAGATCCAAAAATTATGAGTCATCTCTGATTTTGTACTCTAGAGTGTAGGATGGTACCACCTGACTGACGTAGGATCTTGTAGCGGTGAAATGGTGTGTAGATCTGGTATTTATGTCATTCTTAGAGAGGATAGGCTAACGGGGAAGAGTATGAGACCGATAGGGTATGTTGTCATTTTGGCGAAGAATTTCTACTCGACAGTGCTGAGTTGACAGGTAGCTTCCCCCTCTCTGACCGACATTTGGTCTGTGGACTGCGGCGGCAGGGGAATGAAGCAGCCGGGTGAGGAGGGATGGTGGGTCGCCATGTTTTGAAAGGAAAGAAGATTTTTTTATGGGGCCAGAAGCACCTCGCAACTCAGGAAGAGTTCCCTTGAAACCGGCGGAAAGGGATAGACGCGGAACGGCTTTTTGGTGAAAGCGTCCTGGACGGATGGCGGCACGCACCGTCAGTCGAAACGCGGGCGGTCGTGGAGGCCGCTTGTCCCGCATCGTGAACTTTGTCAATTTTGTCGTTAGCATTAGAGAACTTGCCTTGACGCGTTTCGATCTCAGTATGCTGTAAAGTGAGTTGAACATTGTCTGCACATGTGGGTGCGCCACCCATATCGAACGGTTTGTGGAACGAATGGCACCGATGTAAAGCAGCAAGGAACTGGAGTGAATCACCATCCCTCTCTTCACCAGAACGTGGGCTACGAAGGTACTCTGGATCAGTCGCCAGGCGACGACTGTCGTCGAACGATTCGCGAAGTGGACAAGACATTTCCAAGAAATTTGACCTGACTCTCAGTTCCGATGAGGGCTAAAGGTACAGCTCCCCAGTTTCCAAAACTGTTACCGAACCGAACGGTGGCATTGGTGTTTTTTTCGGTAGAGAGGTTTTGGGATAATTACTCAATTATGTATCCAGCGGCAGCATCTTAGGCGGACGGAAGGCCCGCCTTGAAGAGGACCCTGAGATTTCGCGGAAAGTTTGGATTTTTTAGCATTTTTATCCAGAATGTAAAAGGAGACGTGGGGAGCGGAGGATGAGAAAGCTTTCTTCGCCTTGCTCATTGGCATTTCTCATCGGGACCAACTACAGAGATATTCTCCACTTTGCGTGGCGTTCACATGCTGGTGCTTCAAAACATGAGACAAGTCTCTGAGAAGCCCGCCTCAAACCAGACGACACAGCTTTCCTCAGAACGGAATGGTTGAACGACTGACCTTGGGGGTTGCAACCCGTCGCACCGACATTCGACTGACGTGGAACAAACAACGCGCTAACAGAATTCAGGTACAGTCATCTTGATTATTGACACAGAAAATACGGCGAAAGATAGAGGCATCCTCGGTCTGGTCCATCAGTAAAACAAAATAAGACAAGTTTTACGCGACGCGTACATGGATTCAGAAGAAAAAGAAAAGCTTAAAATAATCCTATTCGTTGATGCAGCATATGAAATAAAGAAGAAGAGGAAGAAAATTAGAAGAATTTGCAATGGGTGACAAACATTAGTAATAAATAAACTCATATAGAAATAAATCAATAACGGATAAGATTGTGCGGGATTCTTTGTTTAACCCTTCCTTTTGCATGGAGTAATATCTGCCTTTCGTCGCTTATCAACAATGATGTGATTAGTCCCCGAAGAGAAGAGAGGTTCATAGTCAAAACACCATGATAACGGATTCTTGTACATCCAACATTGTTTAACCAATAATGCAATCACCATGAGATACGCAATAGTTTTTTGGAGGTACCTTACACGCAGAAAGTTGCAGTTAATATAGGTGTAATGCTTATGTGGGTGTAGACTGAAAGGGTGAAATGCTTGAAAATGGTACCCGTGCAAAGCAAAATCAAAAAACCATACTTACTTCCTCCACGCATCTGATCGTTTGCAACATCCACTTGATGTAGCAACAATTTCCAGATTGGTTTGGCCGATATTTCTCCAATGCAAAGTTGCTGGAAAGGCCCCATACGTATCGCAACCCATGGAATGCTCTAAAAAATAATCATATTCACCTATCGTGGCACTTACATTACCATGTATCTTAGGTGGAAAGTACGATATCGATTACTCAAATAGATGTATTCGACCATGGTATGAAGTAGGCATGAAGTCGTGTGATAAAACATTTTCTAATCTGTGCTATCAAAACAGGCCCATGCCTTTAAAACAGTTTATATACGTCACTTTGCATTCATCCGTCCATAAACAAATGAAATCGAATACATTTTCCCATGACTTACATAGGTTCCATTTCATCCATGCCATGTTTTGATACAAATGAACAAATAGCCAACACAAGGCCATGGGAAAAGGCTCCAACTAAATGAATAAACTATAACGATTGATATCCATCTTAATTGAGTATGTCAAAACCGTTGTATGACCACTTTAGATGTGAATGCATGCAATGCTTTCATTTTTTACCAAAAAGGTAGAGAATTATGATACAAAACTAATTGATGAATACAAAAAAAAGGAATTTTGAGTTATCGTGTTGTGATTTCTAAATAAAATGTATCAAAATGTAAAGGTTTTATTCTAAACATTTTTTCCAACATTTTTTAACAAGAAATTAGGATAATTCTTCAATTGATCCTTTATTCCATTTTCTATGTTGATTTTTCTTCCTTTGGAATGTAAATACAATGTATGCGTTGTTTTTGTTGTTAGGATAGTTTCCATAAATCCACAAATTTCTTGATTAAGCTAGGAATTCCTTGTTTCCATAAAATTTAAACAATTTCCAAACGTGTAGCGATAAGAACAATACATCTGTTAGTCATAAAAAATTAATCAAGTAGGGAACAAATTACAATTTTCGTGTTCAATGAAAAGAAACGTTCAAATGCTGACATAATCGTTCTATAAATAATCACAAAGCCCTATATTGAGGTGTTTGAGACTCTTTAAAAGAGGTTTTGAATATATTTTACATTCTGCATGGGAAAACTTGCATGAATTGAAAGGAAAACTACATAAAAGTCAAATAAAAAATCCTTGGATGGCATTTGACATACGGCAATAAAATGGTTTGTGTGGGAAAAAGTGGTCTTATGTTTCCAAAAAAATGAAAAATTGTCTATGCTTAGCCATGATTAAGGGATTCGGCTTTTTTTAACATATAATCATTTTTTTGGGCATTTAGGCTTTTATATTTTTGTGGGAATTTTCCATTCAAACATTTTCCAATAAAAATTGGTTGATTTGGCTTTGCTTATAAATAGGCTTACTGCTCAATGCTGATTTTCACAACAACAAAGGTGACTCATCACCCCTCTCTTGGCCTGATTGTTGACTCACTTCACCTATTGGACGGGACCATTGAGGAAGATATGGCTTTGATTATAAGGTCCATTTCTAAATTTGCTTTGTGTTTTAATACTTTAACATATAAGGTGATTCAACTTACAACATGTTTATCCTAGTTTTTTGTCACAAAACAAGTTTTACAATCAGTGCTATCGACGTGTAAACACTAGTTAATCCCTTTTTCAAACATTATATGTATGTCTCCATTTTATCATTAAACCAATGGATGATATCGTTCCAACCAAATAATGTTTCCAACATAATCCTAGGTGTACATTATACTACATAAACAGTTTCCATGCAAACATAAGTCCAATCTTGGATTGGTTATAACAAATGTTTGGTGAGTGAGCCTTAAGCTAAAGGCATATCTTTTTATAGCTTGTAGTTAAGGAAAGGGATGAAAGGAAAAAAAGATCACATGAATTTCATTTCCTCAACCTTTCATCGATTTCAAACATTATCCTGATTCAAGGAAGTTGCCTAATTTGGTTTCAACAATAATGAAATCAAAAAAATTGTGAATTAGAACTATGAGAATACAAATCCATGCACAATGAATATTAATTCATACTCAAACTGATCTCGCATGCCTTTAGGAATGGAAGCAATAGACATGAATGAATTCATAGATAGAACATAATGAATCCTTAAATAACTAAACAAAATTTGGGACCACGCCAATTTTTTAATCCAAATGAAAGCTTGTAATAGTTATTATTCATTCATCATGTTAGTGAAGGGAAATTTATCTTGGATTGTTCAAGCTCTTTTTCTTTACAAGGAAAATTATGAAATCATGCATTCATTTGTGAAAAGGACAAAAAAATGGGTGCTCATGATCAATTATGAATTTAAAAAACGTTCTTAAAGATAATTGCGAATTGAATTTAAGACAATGAGAGTACCCTCATTTAAGCATTTGCCTTCCAAACAGCCTATCATTCATTAAGGCTTCAAGAATTATATCGGAATCTGAAATATTGCATTTGACATAATAAACTATGTAATACAAACTGATCTTTTTCGTGGTCATCCTTAAGACCAAATCATTTCGAACATAAAAATTCAATGTTTTTCCTATAAATGATGGAATCTACGGATTTTCCTTTCAATGAATTTGAATTTTTATTCATATTGCGGTTTGAAACGAAATAGGTTAGAATTTGAAAGGAAAATCCGTACATAAAAATTCAATGTTTTTCCTATAAATGATGGAATCTACGGATTTTCCTTTCAATGAATTTGAATTCTTATTCAGATTGCGGTTTGAAACGAAATAGGTTAGAATTTTTTTGTACGTAGTTTTTTCCAAGAAGAATGAGATTAAAAAAAAATCATCTATTTTCAAATGATTCCACGTTTCTATGTACTATTTATTTTTCACGAAACAATTTTTGATTTTGGACTTTTCTAGAAAACAGACCAAGTTGTTCTACGGTTTTTTATTGTTTATCGATGGAAATATATTATTTTAAACCAATGGAATATTCCAAAATTGATTAAATCGCTCTTAACCATATGTAATGATTTCATGTTTATGATTAATCTAAGATTTATGCCCGCAATGATTTTTTGACCCATAATCACGATCATCTCACCCTTACAAAGACATTTGAGATGATGTCTTCCTACACTTTTTTGTCTAAATATTAAACAATAAAATGTACTTCATGGGGATGTGATATGTTTTCATAGAGAATTTTTGCTTCAAAAAATATGTGTTTTATCTATATCTTATTAGATAATCATCTTTTCCTCTATCTAAAGGCATACCTTTTTGTGTATGAATTTTTACATTAAATAGTCTAATTAATCATGTTTTTATATTTTAAGAATACTAATTCTTCATACGTTTTTTGTTTTGAAAACATCCTTAAAGGTACAAAATAATGAAAACACGTGTACTTTGATAGAATTATTGAATATGATCTATGTTCTTTTTCATTGTTTTCTCACAATCAAGGGCAAGAATGAAGTACATGTTTTTTTAATGAAAAAGACATTTTCTTGTATAGACGTACGTTGGGCTTAGGTTTCTTAGAAACATTTTTTACTACTAAAGCAAAGACATAAGGATTTCATCGGAAACATTCTTTTGTCAAGTAAGATCTTGTCTCTTGTTTCAAGAAAAAGTCAAACACTGTGTGTTTTTTGGTGAAAAGGGATTAACTAGCACTCAAATATCATGGCTTCTGATTCTAAATAAATTTTGTAACAAGAAAACTAGGATAAGTATAAAGCAAGTCTTGTCACCTACGGCCATAAAATATGATCCCCGTAGTTCACGAGGAATTTGACCTTTAACTGTATTTTCACATGTTGGAGAGATCTCCTTTGTTTTTCATTTCATGGAAATCCTAGCCTTTTTTATTGCTTGCATAGATAGTTTTGTTTATTTTGCTCTTGTATTAGTAGTGGTGAGATGGTTAGTCTTTTGTTGACGCACACTTGCCTTTATCAAACTGTATAGCGGCAAAGTTTGGATGAAAATAGCTTCACATCAATCGTCGTGTTTTCTCCACGCCCAATTTTGTGGAGAGAGTGGCGTTCAGGTTGAGCCATATGCATGCAATGGAGAGGTGGAGAGAAGGATACAAGTAGGACGCCCAAGCTTGAGCATTAATGCACATCTCCAAACTAGGATGTGCCTTTGCAAGCTTGGGTCTTGTTTCATTCCTACTATTTTGCTTGTGTTTTTGCATTTCTCTACCTTGAAGGGAGAGAAAAATCATGTCTATCCTTTTTTAAGAAATACAAAAGGAGACCAACTTTGTGAATTCATCCTTCTTGCCCATCAGTGCGCTCTATTCTCAAAATCTTAGATTCCGCTCACACTTCAAGATTGGCATACAAACATGATTTAACATATTTCTTTGTAATCCAAAAACCGTTTAGGACTTACCCTTGGGTTTCAAACGACAACCGACTTTCATATACTTGTTTCGCTAAGTAACCTCCAACCCAATGATCCCGATGGAGACATTTTTTTATCAAGCAAGTATTCCTTTGATACCCAATCCACGCTCACTAAGAACTCGGCTTGCCTCCATGTGGAACATTGAGAATGAATATTCTTGCTCAATCAAAACAAGAAGTGGGGCCAATGAGTGTTATGACAAATTGAACTGTCATACTAAGTGTAGCATAGATTGTGAATGAGTAGAAATTGTGACATAGGTGACGATTTAGAATTTGGGACACTTTAACAATTCATAAGTAGTTGTAGTTTTTCTTTGATGAAAACATTTGAAATGGAACATGGATATATAATTGTCGAGTTATGAATGAGACATGGTTAGAGGCGTGGAACCACCGTAGTTTGCATACGCTTGAACTCAAATGGTTCAAAACATGAAGGTTTAAGCTTTCAACAGTCAGCTTGGGGGATTTTGATGTCGGCTAATCTGAGAAGGACTTTGTCGTCAGCGGCAAAAACATTGTAGCTGCGATTTTGGTATGCTACTCATTCCATCGTTGCTTCTATCTTTGCAAGGATTTTGTTGTGCTTCCTTCCAAAATTTGGAGAATTCTCAATGTTGAACGTCAACTACGAGAATGTTGCTGCAACTTTGAAGAAGGGTTGGTGTCGCCAGAATGTTGCCATGTACCACTCCAAACGGATTCTCACTTGTTCCGGCAAACAACGGTCCATCTACAGGCGATTTTGGCAATTGGGAGTTCTTGTAACCAATCCGTCCTATGGGGTTTGCATATTGATGAAAGAAATTGTTCCAATGTTTGATTGGTCTTCTCAGATTGGCCGTTGGCTTAAAGATGTAATGCCATCGAAAGTTGAATTCTGCGTTCGTAACGAGACGTCATTTTGCGCCAGAAGCCTCTAATAAATTGACCGTCTCTATCGCTCATGATGGTTCTTGGTACATCATGTGGCCGCAAGATGTTGTTTAGAAATAGCCAAGTTATTCCCTTAGTGGTGACGGTGGTTGTCTTGGGAATGAAGTGGGAAAATTTAAAAAGCGTGTCCAATACCACTAGAATTGCATCATATCCCTTGGGCGTGACGAAGAAACCTGTGACAAAGTCCATGAAGATGGTGGCTTACAATTCCGTCACAGAACGGAATGGTTGAAGGAGTCCAGGTGACCATGTGTAATAAGAGTTATGTCACTGATGTATGTTGCAAGATTTCCACAAGTTGGCTAAGTCAAATTGCATCTTGTCCCATGAATCATTTGTTACCAAATTCTATAGCATCTTTTCCTCTACTAAGTGTCCACCTTGTTCTCTGTCATTGCATGATCTGAGTAGTATACAGTGAAGTTTGTCATTCGGGGGAGCGACCATTTTGAGAGTAAATAACCGTTGCTAATGGGGTGCATCGTACCGGAATCTTGTTTTATCATATCTATCGTGTTGTTTGTCGCCTTGTGTAAACATCCGCTCAAGATATGGATCTTCTTGCAGTTGTAACGTTGCCACCTTAGCCATCAAATCTAGTCGGCGGCTAACTGTGACCGTAAGGTTGATTTTTCCAAGCCAATACTCGATATCGTAGTCAAACCCGGATTCAAATAACTCCATCCATTGGGTTTGACGTTTTCTAAGGTTGTCTTTATGTTTAGATGTTTCACCCTTTGATAATTGATGTGCACGATGCATCAAAGGCGCTCCAAGTAACACCGCCATATCTTGAATACATGTACGACCACTAGTATTTCTTTCTCGTGAAGGAAAAAATTGATTTCAGGCCTTCGTAGCTTTTGATACATGTAGAAGACGGGTTGCTTATCATTTCCATGGTCTTCTAGGAGGATTGCATCGATAGCTTTCTCTAACGTATCTATCACAATGTCGTACTTCAGCATTGGATCAAGTAATTGTAGGGTTTGCATTGATATCATAGTGTTCTGCAAAGTAGTGAACACTTCTTCTTTGGTGTCTCCCCATCACCACTCATTTTATTTTGAAGCAAGGTCAAAGAGAGGCGTTCACATTCGAGCGTAATATTTCATAAAACGATGGTAGTAATTGCAACAACCTTGGTAAAATTCAACATATCAAATGTTGGTCTCTGTTGGCGAATGAGGGATTGTTGCCATTTTTTTTGGATCCATGGTGATCGATCCATCGTTCATCATGTGACCCTAAAACTTGATCAAATTGCAACCGAAGTCGCACTGTATCAGTTTTGCAAAAAATATATCTCTTTGTAACACTTTGAGATATTTTCAAAGATATCCATCGTGCTTCTCTAGGATGCTATTGTACACCAAAATGTCGTCGAGGTACACCACAACAAAATCTTCAAAGTATGGAAAGAAAATGTTGGTCACTACTGTGATGAAAGTTTTTGGGGAATTCGTAAGTCCAAAGTGTATTGATATGAACTTGGAATGCTCGTAGTGCATTGGGAAAACCGTCTTCTCCATGTTGGCGTTTGCCCTTGGTACCTGGTGATAACCTATGCACAAGTTTATTTTGGTAAAAATTTGAGCCCCTTGGAGTTGGTGAAAAAGGCTCGTCATTTTTGGCTTGGTAACGTTGCTCAAATGATCTGAATGCAAACCTTGTCGCTGTTCATATCCACCTACGGATTATGCCGATAGAAGAAATCTTGTCCGAGGATGATTTTTTTATTGCTCGTCAAATAGGACCTCCAAACTGTTACATCACGTAGTTCTCCCACTCCAAATCTTTTACATGGCCAACATTTTATTACACTGTGAGCTCTTGGGGTGGTTTGTTGGGAAAACCCCCTTCAAACTCCTCAATGAGCTCAGCAAAGTCCCTTTGTATTACAAGAAAATTTATAGGTATCAAGGTCATTGATGTTTACTCATTTGCTATGATTTCTCTTGCTTCCCTTGCTTCCACATGGAGAATCCACACTTGGGTTCCGTGCTTCAGATATGTATTTGCCAAGTCCATCGATATCCACGGATTTTTTGAAGATGTTGCTCCTTCCTTTTCTACTTCCACCTTTGCAACTTCCCAAATTCGCAGCTGCTTAGTGAGTCACAAAACTAGAGGGAGTGCTATGTTTTGGCGTCAATGCTCACGTAGATTCCTCCACTCCATTGCTCATCCTGAGGATTGTGTTGGTACATGAAACATTGTGTGAGGATGATTTCTTGGTCGCACATTGGACAAGTCCTCTAGACCGTTACATTTTTCAGATCACAGCTTTCAAGTCGGAGTGGTTTGCAAAGTGGACACAGATGTAGACCTATGTTGACAGTTTGCCTTCAAAAACTCCTATTTTGGTCTATGAACCTATCTTTTGAACCAATTAGTTGCTGAAAAAACTATAAAAAACTCCTCCATCTAGTAGTGTCGGTACCATTCTACAACTTTTATAACCCCTTGGTTGTACTCATAGCAATATCACTGGTTGGTTGTCCTCGTACCCCTTGTTGGACCTTGTGATATCAAGAACCCTTGTCTATGGCAATGTGAGCTACACTGATGGATGCTTAGTCAACAGAGATCTTTTTTACTGGATAGTTGCCACATTGTCCTCTCCTACCCTTCGACATTTCCTAATTCCTCACTCTTTGACTACAACTTCCCCCCAACTTTGGCTTATTGTTGTCACTTTTGGTAGTCCCATGATACTTGATCCAACCTTTTGCAATTCCAGCAGAGACACAGATCGATCGTCAACTTTATCTTTTTCATGGTTGAATCCTCGAGGCATGAAAGACCCCTCCAAACTTGTCAGCCACATCCTAACTCTCGGTCCCTTGAAGTTTGCACTATCTGATGATTCCCAAACTACTGGTCTAATCTTTTGTCCACTCAAGATTTTTCTTGGTGGTCCTTGTTCTATAGGTGGAGCACAGCGCAATCTGTTGACTCACTAATCCACAATGGTCCATTAAACTCTTGCAAACTATATTGTTTGGTGAAATTCTTCATGGTGCTAGACATTTTTAAAGAAGCACCGTGAAAATCTTGAACCCCCCAACTTCTCAGCGGAGCTTCCCAAATCAGCCAATCACGGTTGCTTAGGTGGCAAGAATGCACCATACGTGTCACAAATGGAGTAATAAAGATGTTAGGGAACCATAAGCAAAAACTAGGAAGCTATCGGTACACATGACTATATGGAAACCAGACACATCAAAGCACATACTCCAACAGGCATGCTGTTCTTTTCTAACGAAGGGTATGCCATGTACAATTTCATGCATTCAATTACATTATGTTATTCATGCATGGTTTATCTCGCAATCATGACGCCATCTCTATAAAAATTTGGGTACATTTAGGTCTTGGATTTAGTTCTCACATACTTAATTATGTAATTTTTTTGTCAAAACATTTGTAGTGCAGGTTTTCTATATCCATTTTAAGGGTGTAGTCATCTTATTGCACTTATGAGGTCGTTATTCTTTACATGCACTATGTGTACACTTTTGGCTTTGCATACACTTGGTAGAACAACCCACAGAACTTGAGTCAGGCGTACAAGTATCTCTTTTGGCATTTCCATAGCATTCGCTCGTAGAAGACTTCTTGACGCTGACAGCCTGGCATTCTTTGGTTCCGATCCAGTGTACACCAAAAACTTGCTACCATGCTTGTATTCTAACCCCCTTGTTCCTCTCTTTGCAAGATGGTGGTCTGACCTAGCATGTCACCGCCCACATCTCTTTGGGATCGTGCTCTGCCTAGGCACAATACACGGTGCCTAAGAGTAAGGTGGAAGAGGACCGGTACCCATGTGAGCGGCAGAGTTGGTATCCCTTCCTTAAAGTCCTCATTTTGTCCAGTACATACGCTTGTTGTGCCACAATGGCCGCATAACTACAGTGGTCCCCGTCCTGTAGGCGGGGACGAGCGGAGTCTGCTGGCCATACTCGAGGCTCTTCTCCTCTGTTATTAGTGTGCCCTATTTTTCATGAGTCTGGTGTCTCATCTCCCCACCCTGTTTCCTCTTTTTTTCCAAACTTGGACACTGAACTCACCATCATTGTTTCGTCACCAGAGAGGCCTACCGCACCAAAGTTGCGGCAAGGACGGTCAAGAGATGAACCACTATAGAGTAAAAAATCCAGTGGTAGACTTTGTCTCCTATTTTACTCTATTTTTTTACTGTTGTGGTTGTGTTTTCACACCCATTCCCTCTTTGTTATCTGTGTGGTGTCCTCCAACAATGAGGCCGGCTTAAAGTCCTCCAAGTATACCAATGTCATTGGCAACTTCCCCGACGACATGGAGTTTGCGGTCATGGCCAAGTGTTGCTAGGTCGTAGACGACTACACGATCAATAACCGGATGATTGTCTGGTGGTTGCAGAGCAATCCGACGTGGTTCACAACTTGATGTGCCGAATGCAAAGAAAGGGAGTGCTCGCGGATATTTTGTGTGCGCGTATATGTTAACAGTGGTTTGGTCAAGGTTTTTAAGTGTACGGATGTTCATCTCTATGTGCCAGGTGCTTGCAGCGGCCATGGTGATCCCGCCAAGACAATGAACCAGGTGAGCAAGAACATTGCAAGAACTATGTAGAAGAACTCGTATGCAGATATCAAAAGCCTCGAGGTGGTTGTGAAGAAGGCCAGTAGAAAGGACGTGGATTGTGGTACGTTGTACCACAAAAAAGTTGAAGCCTAAGAGAAGCTTTGCAAGTCTCGCACACAATCTAGGTTTGTATTCCCATAGTACATCCAGGAGTTGCATCTTCTCCCCTTTACTATATTCTATTGTGCTTTTGGAGTCAATTAATTTGACCCCATGTCTTGTTGTGTGTCCTGCGGCTCATGAAGTTGGACCATAACACCCACGCCGTTAGCGAAGTGACGGAGGGTAACATTTTCCACAGTGCATTTGTCGCACTCAGAGCAACACGCCTTGATTTTGAGCACTCTCACTACATCATGATGGTGAATTGCACATAAAGAATGGCCACAAACATACCCTGCTACTAGCACAATACTTTGATGCCAACGACCACGCAATGCCAATGACGTGGGCCAAAGTGGCTACCAAAAACGAGGACAACTGGCACTGGGTTCAATTCCAAATCCCCATAGCCTACCCCACCACATCATAACCAATAATAGCCATCACAAGCAATTGGGAAAAGGGACTCATGAAAACCATCGCCAACAAGCTCCCATGGGTCACGCACACCTCCTATATCTGTCACCTTCATCAGTGTGTGCTGCAAAGGTACAAGAAGTGCATCAGTTTTGGCTGTTGGCGGGTAACTCACATGTTGACCAGGTGCGAGTTCCAAAGTTGTGAGGAGGTGATGAGACGTCAGTACTCATGGTGTGATGTGTATTTTTTTGGCAACTTCAACATCGGTGGCATCTTGGTCAAGCGATGCATGCAAGTGTACTACCCTCTCGCCTGCGGTGGGCATATGACCTTGAATGTCTCAGATTCCCTCAATGCCTACATCCGGAAGCTCTACCCATTCTATTGCTTCATCTCTCTGTTAATGTAGGTGTAGTGCATGATGGAAGATTGCAAGAGGGAGGCAAGGGCATGCAAGGATGAATTGACCCCAAAGCCACAGGTGCGGCTGCTAAACGTGTCAGTCTTGAGTAACGAGTACAACGTGACAAAGGAGGGGCCACAAATGGTCACGATGGATGGGGCTGCAAGCCGTTTTTGATGTGTGAACATCGTGGAGCATTTGTGCATGTACAAGGCCAGGAAGTAGTTTGGCCAGCCGTGCGTGCATGCCTACATTGTGCTACTTGGACGGGGGGAACCGTCAAAGTTGCTGAGTGACGTGGGGCTGAAAAAAATGTCATTCTCCTACACATACAACAACATCATGCTGGGTGGTGACCCAGCCACACTAAAGATATCCGAGGGGGTCATTTGGATCCAGCCGGGGCCTCGCCGTGGATGTGGAAGGACATGAAGCAAGCAGCTAGATGTAAAGAATCAAGGCAAGGCCAATAACATCTACAGTTGCTGTGGCATGAGGGACCACACTATCAAGCGGTACACTAACCCAGTGGCGTTGGCACTAGGAGCGGCATTAGTAGAAGCCACGTTGACAAAGAGGTTGGAATGAGCAGAAGCAACTGTACGCGATGAGGCATTTGCCAGGCATTTTCTCCCGGCTTG
The DNA here is from genome assembly GCA_023375785.1 of Penium margaritaceum. Classification (NCBI taxonomy): domain Eukaryota; kingdom Viridiplantae; phylum Streptophyta; class Zygnematophyceae; order Desmidiales; family Peniaceae; genus Penium; species Penium margaritaceum. The sequence continues at coordinate 56,319 of SZWC01012730.1, read as the reverse complement.
AAGCCAGGTAGAAGGTGAGGTAGTAGTAACTGATACAATAGTTGTAGTAGCATCAACAGGAGGAGCCGCAGCCGCTACGTTCATAGAAGTTGTGACTGGTGCGAGGGTGCAACAGGGCACCTTAGCAAACAAGATTGTGAACATAACTGATGACAATGACCGCGAGTATGACCCATAACAATTCCTCATGTATGACTCTGTACTGGATGGAGTGTACGATAGTGAGCACTTCATCCTCGATGAAGAATTGGAGCTAACAGAGGAATAAAACTACCCGTGGATCACTGAAAAGGATGCCTTAGGCACAAAGAATAACACCTGGAATATGCCCACCAGGTGGGGGTGACGAAGGGCATGGCAGCTTGGCGGTTGGGATGATGTCCCAGAGGACTGCTACGAGGAGGAGGACAATGCTAGCGCTTGTCTGGTACATTCATTTTTTCCCCTTGTCCATGTTTTGGGCATTGCTCTTGTTTCATGCATTATTCAGCACCCTACCATGTGACCACAATAGCAACCTACTTTGTGGTCTTCTCATGGTGTGCAAGCGAAGGGGGGAGGCCTACAAAAGAGACAAATGGAGGCCTGATAGGATGTGGGCCTCTTGTGGCTGTATAACATTGAGGACTACAAGATGGAGAGCAAACCAGATGGAATGTGGCAAAATTCACTAGGAAGCTTCTTGTAGGAAACTTACCATGTAAAAAATGGGTGGAGGAGGGTTGTTTTTCATGTGGTCGAGTGTTTCCTCTGATTTCCCCTAAGATATGGATGAAAAATCTGAATTTCTTTCTAGCCATGTATGGCAAACCCAATCCACAGTATGAAAGAATAAGACTAATGATTGTGTTTTTTAGGAACTACAACATTGCACTAGAGCAATGTCGATCATGGAATACACTGCTTGTTACTGATTTCATACCTTGAGCCACTACAACATACTTGGTTACAAAGTTCTCTGCCAACAAGAAGCCGACTCACATCATTCAGATATGCATGTGACAAAGGACAAGTGATGGAAGACACCAAGTAAGATGAAGACGTGTGCATGAGAGAGATTGTGGATCCCATCAGTGCTAATGATGGCAGTGATACAAACTAGTGCACTTGAAGAATACATGGAGGAGGCTTGCTTTGCCAGAGCTTACGGCCTACATATGCCAAGATGTCATGTTGGCTACCATTGTCTCGCTTATGAGGTGATGGCTTGGATGTTTCAACTGTCATTTGCATTCCAACGCTGACTAGTGTGTGGTCAACCTGGCTACTACATCTAGGTGTAGGTTGAGTATATTTGCAAGACAATCTTTGGATACTCTTCAGCATTGTGCTTCCTTCCATGTTCACTACACACTTTTATTTCGTGCATGTTGTTAAAAAAGTGCATTTGGTATGGCCTGGTCATGTTGTTCGCAAAAAAGCACACAAGAATGGGTATGCCAATTGAAAAATGAGAAAAAGAAAGCTTTTGAGCCCATGGGGTCACATACGCAAATGGGTGATGGGATGCATCTGCACCCACGGCTGCCAATTGTCTGTGGCATACAAGGATGTCCCCATTGGAAACCGCGTATCCATTACCCAGCACATGTTGTGCAAAATGGGTGGTGGAAAGGCATATTTGGCGACTCAGTTACCCTTCACATGGCACCAGGCAGCTTCCGCCTCGTTGCATGTAAGCTTGGGTGGAGGGGGGATGTCAACTCCTCATGGACCATACTGAGTGTGGGTAATGGCTCCCCAGCCGTCTCTTGGAGGTAGCAGATGGTCGAGGTCCATAGGGTCCTTTTCCGTCAAGGATAAGGGTCGATCAGTAGCAATGAACTTTTGTTTGAGCGGAGGAAAATGAAACGTAGCTTTCAACAATCACGAACTCAGGCGGTCATCTGTGCAAACCAGTGCATTTATCACCTCCAACAACACATGTCACTTGACACAGTCAGTAGAGCGTTGTAATGCGACAAGATGATTGTGTTGCTGGACCTAAATCATGTGATAATGCGGTCATCATCCGTCCGAATGACAACCAATCATGCTGCATCAAACAGACAGTAACCGTCACCAGTGTTCCTCAGCAAGGTCCTGTTTGGATGAGAGAAGAGAATACTCTAGGTTGGGTATGGGCACGCTGCTCCTATGTTTTGAGCTTACGGTATATTGTTCCAACGACACCAGAGTCGAGTATGCGGTCTTTGTTTTGCCAAACGCTTGGTACATTGTGCCAAAAGGAAAGTGGTCTCGTCATGCCATTCCTGAATGAGTAGGTGCGAATACGTCAGAAGAAAGATTGGACATGGTGGGTACCTCGTCCAACCGTCCTTTTGAATACTTTTTGCACAATCCTATCGCATGTTGCACTGTCTCAACCTGGGGCCTGATTGTCACGTTTGTATTCATACTAGGAAAACATGTCCAAACTGCTTGGTTTGAGACTCTCCTCGACACAAAGTGGTGGGTTTAAATGACGACAATGGTGGGTGCCTGTGCTGGTGCATGAAAATTGTCAACTTCAGATTATAATGTCCAGTTTATGCCTGGTACCAAACCGCAGGCTTTGAGGACTCACAATTGGTGGATTCACAAATTGCACACACTTTTTCTTACACATTGACATGTTTTCTCATGGAGTTAGCTTCAATCATTGTTTCATTGAAAAAGGTGTCCAGAAGTATCGCCATCGCGAGAACGCACAGATTGTGTGGGATCTCTGACCTGTAGAAGGTCAATAAAACTTTTTGCAATCCTTGTGCTCAACGTCATATAGTGAAAAACAGGATGGAAAACTCCAAACATTGGCCTCATTGGCCTTCTCTGGTTGTGTTGCGCTTTTGATTCATTGTTTTCTTTGATAATGAAACTTTTTTCCCCTTCTTGGTGGTGACATGCGTCAGAAAACAATGGAAGAACTCATGCCTCCATTCATCGGTTTGTCTAAACAATTATATGTGTGTGATTTTGACGGTCATCGACAAAATGATTCACCCTCACCTTACATCCTATGGGAGGGTAATCCCAAGAACAACCAGGAAGCAGCGTTGTATCGTCCAACTACTACCTTCAGTAGGAGGTATTCCCTGTCAAGATTTTAGTCTTACTAGGCACCTCTCACAAGTTTATCCATTCATGTTTAGGCGCTAGTGGCATACCCTAAAAAACTTCAAACTTGATTATTTACCCGTTCCATGAACACCTTGAGGATAGTTTTCCCAGCTTCAAATAGTATTGGCAGCATGGTTGAAGTCAAGGAAACATGTTGGGTGGTACTTTGAATTCAGTCATTGCTCCATGTCATACATTTGTTTGAAATGAACATCGTGTTTGCTTGAACGTACGAGTATCTGTTTTTGAATGGTGGAATGAACATTGATGGTGCGGACGAAGTTGAGCATGTGGCGTGACGCGTTTGGTTGGTATGGGTACTACGGACCGCGGTATGTGGCAACGCTTAACATGTTCTTGTCATCTCTTGTCCTAGATGAGTCAACGTTCGTCAGTCCACCCACACGCTTCTTGCCAAACCAGCAAGACCACAATGGAACACTTCCTATTCGAGGTGTCGACCTGAGGAGAGGACACGCAGGCTTTTGGAAACCCCCTAGTAGGGCCCTCCTCCGCATCCACCGATACCAAAGCATCCTGTTGGACATCCGCGCAAGGTCACTGTCTTGACCATGGATAACACCGAGGAGAAGAAGCCGTCTCTGCACAGATACTCCACATACCTGGTGGGTTCATCTGCGTAGACGTCCATGCTTTCACTACCCTCAAACGTCCCTCTTGTTATTGCTGACCCTGGTGCACAACAACTTATCCACGGGACTCTATGCATCACGTGACAACCAACTCTACGTTTGTGGAACTATAGCCTTAGTGCAGGGCCCTCTCACGTTTGCACGGATGGGGACCCGGTCCTGCCCACTGAGGTTTCCCATCTTCCATGGTGAACCCCGTACACCATCCTCCAATCGCTATTTAAAAGGAAAAGTGGCATGTCAACAACACAACGAAGCCTTCCACTCTGACCTGTCACCTCTGGAAGACACGTTCTGCTTCTCTCGTCATCTCTAATGGCTTGCTACCATCTGCGCAAATGCCTCACCCATTGCATGACTATGATTTTAAGAAAACCAAAAATCCTCCGCAAGCATCTGCACCACCTGTCATTGACTTTTCGTCCACATCCAATGGCACCAGCGACAAGGACAGCGGCACCAGCAGCAGTAGGAGCGGCAACGACTATTGATAGTCTTCCGATGACTCGACAGACATGGAGTGCCTGCAGTTTTCCATCTCAAAACTGAAGACAAAGGGGTCTTCATTGACCTTTTGTAACAGTGGAAAACGTGGACGCTATTGTGACAGGTTTGGAAGTGGGCACTCTCAAACCATCTATAAGGCATATAAGGCACATGGCAGAGCATACGCAATCTAGAATGTCAAGAACACCTTCCGTACCCCCGATGGCTTCTGTGTTTTTGACACCCTCGCTGCATCCACCATTCATGGTTGGATTGTGGACTGCTCCAGGGTCCTAAAGCCACAGTACGTAGCAGCTGTCATTACATCCATTGAAGCAGCACCATCAGTACTTGTCAACAAAAATAAGTGCAAGCATGGATTCCTAGGCAAACGGGCCTGGATATCGGAAAGGCCAGCAATAATGGCGTGATTGACTGGCACACACAATTCTGGATATGCGTTGAACAGCAAAGGCATCTGCAAGGAGATCGTCGCTTTGCATGCGCCAAACGAGCTAGAGCTCATGGGGTTGCAAGCCTTCAGCCGCACATGGATGCGGAAATTCATCACGAAGGAGCTTGGGTGGGCATGGAAATCTACAACCATAGCAGCACAGAAGGTTCCTTCTGATTGGAAGGTGCAGGTTCTCACCATGGATCACCACATTACGTGTATGGTGACACTCTAAGGCATCTCCCATCCATGCTACTGAACGCCGATCACACCGGCATTCAACTAATGCTTACCGCCAGCCACACATACGCCCTTTGAGGTGCCGATGACATCGGCATCGTCGGCATCAAAGAGAAACAACAACTCACAGCTGTTGTGACGTCATCTATGATTAGCAAACTTCTTGCGATGCAGTTGATGTTCAAAGGAAACAACATGATGTTTGCTACATGGAAGAAAGGCCACACAATTGGACAATGCTGGTTAGGTCCCGACGTACACGCAGACTCATTGGGAAAACGACAAAACCACGAAGCCATGGATCCGCAACATCGTCCTATCGTATTACATTAAGACATGTAGTACTCTTGGTATCCGTGATGGAGAGGCTCATCTTCTCCAGGTTCTTGATGTCTGGCATCCGCAGTGCAGCTCGACATTCGAGGAGTAGCTGTGGACTAATTTCCTGTGCATCCACACCCTCTTCATCTCTGCCGGCTATACATCAAAGGCACAGACAGCAGCCACATGCAATTTTTTTCCATTCAGAGGAGTTTTTCTCACAGTGGGGCATGGAACGTTCACCAAAGGGGGGGAACATGAACACAGGCATGCAACTGCTGCAAGAGGAAGCATGTGAATGGTTCTTTCTTTTATGCATGGGAGTACTTGTGCGAGGCTGAGCCCCTCATGAAAGACACCTGGTTGCACTCCAGCTTCCCTCGTGTATTCGAACTTGCTTTCCAGAGGACAATGGCACCATTCAGTGGTCGCCTACGCTTCCATTTGAACGTTCCATGAGAAGATTACTTCTTTTTGTGATGTCCGTGGCATTGGAATGTTTATCCCTCTGTAATGAAGCATTATTACTCTCTTGCACGTTGTTCATGCTTACTGTTTTTGGATTTTCTCTCTGTTTTTGAGTAAACAAAAAGACAACACTATGGACGTGTAGAGCGGCGATGTTGCTCGTGTAAGCCAAAGTTTGTCGAATTGAGTTTCTCCACTACATGATGCATGTATGTAGTTTTCTCTATGAAAGCTTCTTGTTGTCCTTTGGGGCCGGCTTTGGATGATGTTGCATGGTTGGATGACTGGCATGATCGTTTCGCTTTTGCCCTGTCTGCTCAGCTTGCTATCTCTGTCTCCCTTCCCGTGTCCTGTTTTGTTGCTCACTATAACGTCATGACCTCGGTTCACGACCCTCATGGAACTTGGATCATTGACTCCGGTGCCGCGCATCACATGACGTCCTGTCGCCAGGCGTTCACCATGCTTGGTCCCGTTGGAAATGTTCACAATGTCCGGATGGGGTCCAGGAAAAATCTTGCGGGTCTGTGGCGTTGGCGTCGTTTACTTTCGTGGTCCATCCAATGATGTCTTCGTAACCGGATGTGCTGTATGTACCACGTTTGGAACTCAGCCTCCTTTTTATCACGGCTCTCGACGTCATGAGCATGGATGTCTGTCATTCTTCTGGCATTGGCACTCTCTCCCTTCGCCTCTCTGATCAGGTCATGTTCCGTGCTGTTTGGCGTGACAACCTCTGGCATGTCACTCAACTTCCTTCATCCATGTCCCCTCCCTTGTCCGACAGTGTACATGTGTTTGCCACCAGTGTTGTTTTCCCCCAGCACGTGTACCTCCTCCACTTTCGCCTTTGCCACGTACACTCCAATACTATTGATAGCACCCTCCACATCCAGCCTGTTCTCGGACTTGATCCCTCTACTGTCATGTGGCCTTACCGCATTGAGTGCATCGACTGTGTGCACGTGAAGATGCACTAAGCCTCCTACCTTATGTCCTCTCTTCAAGCCACACACTAGCTAGATATCGTCCACTGGGATCTCGTGGGCCCTCTCCTAGTTGCGTCTGCTGTCGAGGGCATCGGGTATGTTCTGAACATCACGGATGACTACTAAAGCTATCGCTGGGTCGTTTGCCTCCACCAGAAGAGCGACGTGGCCTTTGCCATCCGTGCATGGCACCTCACGGCTGAGCATGAGTGTGGTCGCATCCTCCACTGTTTTCGGTCTGACAACGGTGGCGAGTACATGAGGGACATTGTTACCTATCTTGCCTGTCATGGGGTCCGTCATGAGACGTCCGCCACTAGGACATCGCAGGACAACGGTGTCTCCGAGCGCTGGAACCGCACCACGGCCGATGCGTTTTGCACCATGCGTATCGACTCCGATTTGTCCGAGGGCTTCTTTGTTGATGCCATGCCTTACATTACCTGAGTGTAGAACTATGTTTTCCATGGTCCCCTTCCTTACCAGGCCACACCATACACATTATGGTGCGGTCAGCGGACCGATCTCCACCGTGCTTGTATCTTGGTCTGATTCACCAGCGTTTTACTCATGGAGGACCAGCAGGATGGCAAGCTTGTCCCTCGCGGCCGTCTCTGCACCTTCGTCGGTATCTCACGCATGTCCGAGGCCCGGCACTTCTGGGACCCGGTCCGGCATCGCATTGTTGTGTCCCGCGATGCCCGGTTCTTTGAGGACCTCTTCCCTCGTGACCTCCCTCACATCCATTCTACCTCCTCTCTACTTCTGTTGCTGTCATCTCATCAAAGAGATACTTGTTGTGCCGCCGCTCCAGCTCCAGAGGCACAAGTCGTTCCGCCTACATCCACATCCAAGGCAGCGGATGGCCCAGATGCTCCTCCCTTGCCGTCCACCTCACAGCCCAGTTCCCTTGCCGGTGATGCTATGCACCCGTCAAAGACATAGTCCTCCATTGAGTCATCAGTCTAGCCTGACCCCTTGGCCGACCCCCTTCCCGCCTCCAATGCACCCATCCTTGTAGATCCTCCAATGTCTAGCGGTTCCCCAGCATTGGACTCGGTGCCTACCCTCGCCTTGCCACCTCGTCTTTGTCGGGCTCCATCTATTGTCACTGGCACCCCAACGCACCAAGTCTACACCCATGCTCTTGGTGGAATTCTAGGGCCATGTAAGCCGGTGCTGCCCCTTGTTCCTCGCACCAGGGCGCCCCGTCCAGTCTCCACCACACCCGTCGACACACCCTCATCTCCTCACACTATTTTGAATGGTGAGCCCGGCATCAAGGTCCTTAGCCTGACGACCCTTGGCCTCGTTGCTCAGGAAATTCACCCAGGCTTGGCCGTGGGCAACACTCTCATCTCCCAGGAGTATCGCCGTACCGTATCCGCCACTTTGGCCTGGGCTCCCGCAGGACTTTGCACTGCTCCTATGCTGAGGGACCGACCTTCTCTACTATCACCCAACTCATAGAGCCTACGTGAGGCTCGGGCTCCTCCAGACATAGACCAATGGGAGGCTACCTGTCAAGAGGAACTCGCTGCCATCAATGAGCACGCGGTGTACGAGTTCGTAGAGCTCCTCCCTGGTTGCAAGGCCATAGGGGCAAAGTGGATGTTTCACCAAAAATGGAAGCCAGATGGCACTCTAGACAAGTACAAGACCCGACTCACCGCCAAGGGCTTCTTCCAGGTTTGACGNCCGCCACTTTGGCCTGGGCTCCCGCAGGAATTTGCAGTGCTCCTATGCTGACGGACCGACCTTCTCTACTATCACCCAACTCATAGATCCTACGTGAGGCCCGGGCTCCTCCAGACATAGACCAATGGGAGGCTACCTGTCAAGAGGAACTCGCTGCCATCAATGAGCACGCGGTGTACGAGTTCGTAGAGCTCCTCCCTGGTTGCAAGGCCATAGGGGCAAAGTGGATGTTTCACCAAAAATGGAAGCCAGATGGCACTCTAGACAAGTACAAGACCCGACTCACCGCCAAGGGCTTCTTCCAGGTTTGACGAGATCTTTGCCCCAGTTGGCTGCTTCACCACCAGTCGGATACTCTTTAGCCTAGTGGCACATCATGGTTTGGAGCACCACTAGATGGACATGAGCAACGCCTTTCTTCATGGTGTTCTTGATGGTGAGGAGCACTACATGATCTAGCCGCCTAGCTCTGAGGATTGGACGGGCCGAGTCTGGCGATTGCGGAAGGCCTTGTATGACCTCAAGCTGTCTCCTTGGTAAGAGAACATCAAGATCAGTTGTGCCCTTCTGAAGGGTGGATTTCTCCACAACACTGCAGACTTGGTAGTCTTCATCACCCCTCCTAGGACTCCCTTTGCTGCAATCCTCATCTACGTAGACAATCTACTCATCGCGTCTCCCAACCTTGTCGCTGTCAAGGACGCAAAGGAGTTGCAGAAGGCAACCTAGAAGATGAAGGATCTTGGGCCGGCGCAGGTGTTTCTCAGCATGGAGATTGAACGCGATCTCGCGCACAAAATTATGAGGGTACATCAGGTAGCATACGTTCACACGCTCACTGACCACTTTGCCGATCTCCTGACCATTGTCCATAGCGCTTCCACCCTGATGATCCCACATGGACAGGCGGAGCTGAAGGGTACAAACGCGAGCACCTTGGGTATAGCAGTGGACATCACAGTGTTCCTCCACATCACGGGGTCATTCATATTTCTTGCCACCACTGAACACGCCGGCATCGCCTTTGCCATGAATTCCCTTGCCCAGTCTCAAAGGATCCACACCACTGGCACCTTGATGTACCTATTCGCGTGTTGCGGTATGTGGTTTCCACCACACACCGAGGCGACATTGACAACGACTGAGCACGGAGTCCATATGGGAAGAGCCGCACTGGTTGGATCTTTCTCATTAGAGGTGCGGTAGTGTCTTGGCTAAGCGCAAAGCAAGAGTGTGTCGTACGCAGCACAACACCAGTAGAGTCATGGCTTTGGGCTTTGGTGCATGTGAGATTATGTGGATGCATCGTTTGTTGGGTGAGTTACGTTAGCATGTGCCGTTCATCACCTTGCATTATGACAACGAGAGTGTTGTTGCCATTGCTGACAACGATGGTGCCCACCATGCATGCACGAAGCACATCAATGTTGAGTTTCACTATGTGCGTTCCTTGTTACATGAGGGCGGCGTTCAGATCGAATAGGTCGAGACTGTGAAGAACTTGGCTGAATTCCTCACCACGGTTCTCAAGCGTAACTCGTTCAAGAAGTCTATAAGTATGGTCAGATCGCTACCCTGAATGCATGTAGTGTGACTCTTCCCCTGCATGGGTTCTTGTCGCTCATCCTAATTGCACATGTGATTTGTCTCCTCTTCTTCTTCCACGGAGTGCTGGGTTGGGGATAATGGGAGAGCATTAGTTCTGCACGCTCATGAAAACTGACGCCTTTGGATCTTGGGGTAGTGTTGTTTGATCGGTGCACTGCCTCACTAACTCATGCTGTGATCTCTCGGCTAGTGTACATGCTCGTGTAGACGACCGACTAGATGGACGCTAATGCCAACAGGGCATTGCTTGGTGGAGTGAACATGTCGTTGTGAAGGCGAGTATGTGGTTGTTCTCCTCCTTGTGCTTCTCACACTGCAACTTCGCACGATCAGCTCCATCGGCAGCTACCCTAGGCTGTCACGTCATTAGTAATTGTAGTTGGCTCTCAGGAGCGGTGTAGTCGAGGCCTGAGTTTGGGCAGCCGTAACTCCTCATAGCTGTTTTTCTTGCTGGTTCTGACGAGACGAATGCGTTTGCAGCGTGCTTCTCTTGGTATGGTCCTGTTTTTCCGCAAAACGGACAATGCCTGTGTTGTGGGCTTACTTGGGTCTGGCAGGTCTCATATAGGAAGATTCTGCCAGATAGGATAATGCTAGGATTTCCCTGATTGGTTGATTTTCCAAGGTAACAAGCATCACAGAGCTGAGGTGAGGCGAGAACTGAGAGGGGTTTCAGTTGGTTGCTCATTCTTTATTCCTAATCAATCATTGCTTCATTTTAGCTACTTTTTGGCGCTAACTCTAGCGAGTGCACTCTTGAGTAACAAACCAGAGCTCTTAGACTTAGAATCTATTGTAGCACACTGAAGGGGGTAGACTAAGCAACAAGCGTGGATTCCCACACACTACATCAACAATGCCATTGCTCCAACCTGCACACTAGCTAGTCCTTTTGAGAGTTTCCATAGCGTCCCAGGTGCTTGCTAGGATGCTCTGTATTTTATTTGCAGGTCGTGGCAGTCGCGAGTCCAACACCGCTACCACCTTCGTGGGGTCAGTGCTTCCAACAATAATTTTGGCAGCATTTCCCCCACGTCATGAGCGTTCTGAAGCACCAACCGGTGGGTCAATGCTATCGGAATAAATCCGACAGCATTTCCCTTGCACAGAAGAGTTCCGAGGATAACCGGCATTGACAAGACCTGTTCGCCGGTGTTTTGCCGCTATTGCTGTGCTCTGGCTTTGATACTCAGCTGGAAAACCTAATTCAGCAGGTTGGGCCAGCAGCGTTGTTCATGCAGCATGCGGGAACCCACACTCGTTGCTTAGGCTGTACCCTTAGTCTACTACACCAGAGTCTAAGTGTGAGAGCTTCGGTGTTGTTACTCATAAACGCGTGCACTAGAGTCAGCGCCAGACAACAGCGGAAAACTGGAAATGACTGATTGGGAGGTAAGAATGAACAACAATGGGAGACCTCTCCAAGTTCTAGCTCCCCCCCAGCTTTGTAGAGCTTGTTACTCAATTTCTCAGCCAATCAGAAAGATGACCTATTTTCTGGCAGGCCGGGTTTTATCGGTGAGCCCTGGCAGAAAACCGAAGTCCAAAACCAAGGCCTCCTTGGTTTTTCCTGAAAACTAGACCATACCATAATACGCACGCTCCAAACGCAGTCGTGCGGTCAGAATGACCTAGAAGAATAGCAGGAATGAGTCATAGCCACCTAAACCCAGGCGGTGTCTATGCTAGTCCCTGGTCCCAACAGTGCCCGAATAATATGAAACTTGGATCCTAAGTAGACGATGGCACTGCCGACAGCGCAGTCAGACCCAGCACTGGACACGTGCAGAAAGCATATGCACCGACAGTGACTGCCGGCGGTATGACTGCTAAAGAGGACTGCCAATGTAGCTGAGCACGTTGGAGGAAGGAGGCTCCAACAGAACGCGTATAGGCCTCAACGTGCGTCGTCTCCACTACATGAAAATCAAGCAGTATTGCGTATCGCTGTCAGTCACCGGCATGCCGATGTACACAAGCCGAGAGGAAACAATAGAGTACAAAGAGAGATGCGTGAAAATGAACACTCCCCCATGACTCACAGGCGCAGTGCACATAGACGGCCAGAGAGCACTGCGAATAAGCAGGCATGGGTAGACACACACGAGAGGGGGGGAGAGAGAGAGAGAGAGAGAGAGAGAGAGAGAGANAGCGCAGTCAGACCCAGCACTGGACACGTGCAGACACCATATGCACCGACAGTAACTGCCGGCGGTATGTCTGCTAAAGAGGACTGCCAATGCAGCTGAGCACGTTGGAGGAAGGAGGCTCCAACAGAATGCGTATAGGCCTCAACGTGCGTCATCTCCACTATATGAAAATCAAGCAGTATTGCGTATCGCTGTCAGTCATCGGCATGCCGATGTAAACAAGCCGAGAGGAAACAATAGACTACAAAGAGAGATGCGTGAAAATGAACACTCCCCCATGACTCACAGGCGCAGTGCACATAGACGGCCAGAGAGCACTGCGAATAAGCAGGCATGGGTAGACACACACGAGAGGGGGGGAGAGAGAGAGAGAGAGAGAGAGAGAGAGAGAGAGAGAGCAAGAGAGAGAGAGGGCCTCACGGACGCACACCAACGGCACTCACGGCCTTCTTGAACGAGTAAGCTTTAGTGCCTTGGTCAAGAATTCAGCCAACTGTCGTGGCGTCTCAATCCACACAATGTTGATTCAGCTGTCATGCAGTAATGAACGCACATAGTGATGTTAAACGTTGACGTGCTTTGTGCGAATATGATGCACGCCGTCATTGTCAGTGATTTTTATGGCACTCTTATTCTCACAGTGCAACGTCGTGGACGGGACGGACGGACACAACTTGGACAACAGGCGAAAAAGCCACACGCTCTTACATGCACCATAACCAAGGGCCACATATCAGCCTCAGCAGTGTTATGTGGAATGCAGCCTTGCTTGCCGCTGTGCTAGGACACAGCTGTGCCACCAGCAAGAAAGATCCAGCCAGTATGACTCTTACAGTCCAGATTTTTGGCCCTGTCACTATTGGTGTAGCCCATGGCAACAACGGATGGTTGTTGACGGAACATGAGGCCTTGCCGTGGGGTTGAGATGACATGGTACAATATTTGGATTACGGCCTCAAAGTGGAGGTGACGTGGCTCTTGAGAGAACCAAGCAAGAAGGTTGATGGCGAATGCAATGTCTGGACGCATCGTCGTCACCTCCAACATTTGTGACCCGATGACACGTAGATACGTGGTCACGTCTAATAGCTCCTCCACCACGACAAGATCAAAGCTCTTCAGCTTTGCCTGACCATCAGGCGACACGAGTGAGGATGCTCTTGGGACATGGGGCAAGTCCTTAGCGAAGCACCCGGACAAGGTCTGGACGTAGGTGGCCTGATGGACGTGCAGGAGACCCACGGAGCGATCATGCTCAAGCTCCATGCCTATAAAGACTCGTGCTGACCCGAGGTCCTTCATCTGGTAGGCTCCTTACAACATGTCCTTGACTCACTTGATGGCAACTGCATTCGGCAACATGATAAGCACGCCGTCGACATAGACCAGGACAGCCACAAAGGTCTGGCCTCATTGGCTGACAAACAGTGCAAGATCAGCAATGCTACAAAGGAGGCCGCCGTTGAGAAGTGTATAGCTGATCTCCTGATTCGAGCAGTGCGGTGAATGCTTCAAGCCATAGATGGCCTTCAGTAACTTCCAGATTTTTCCAGAGACATCATCGAAGCATGGAGATTACACCTTGTAGAGCTCCTTGCCTTCAAAAGAGCCATGGAAAAAGGCCTTGCTCACATCCATCTAATGCAACTCCCACCCGTTCTCGGCAACCAGGCCAAACAACACCCTGCTCGTAGAGAACCAACCGACCGGGATGAGGTTTTGCTCAAAATTGACCCAAGGGACCTGAGAGAATCCCTTGGCTGTAAGATGGGCCTTGTACTTGTCAAAGGATTCGTCTGGCTTCCACTGTTTTTTAAGGACCCACTTGGCGCCTAAGGCCTTATGGTAGGGAAAAGGCCGCCAAGCTCATGGACATGATGATGCCGAATGACGACAAGCTCTTTCGCGCATCCAGCCTCCTAGTTTGAGGCCTCGGGAGACGTTGGAGTCTCACGTAGAGTGGTTGGGTCCACTAGTCGCTTCGTGGAGTAGATAGTGAGGGCGTGGGCATCTCACTCCCCAGGTTACACGCGTGTGAGCATAGCCCTGACGGCACGTTGGTGCTCTTGATGGAGCAAGGCGTAGCTCAAGGCCAACCCCAGATGCAGGTAAATGGTGATTGACAATGTGGCCAAGCCAAGCGCCTTGGTGCCAGGGTCCCCACTCACGAGTGTGGGAGTGGGTCTTCCGGGAGGCAAGGAGCCTCGTAGGATAACAGGGGGTCGTGGTGCGAGAGGGCGCGAGGCGGTGGCCTGAGTGCTCATTGTCGGCCTGGGACGGAGGCTCCCTCCCTGACCACGTGTAGAGCGTGCTTGCATGGACAGAGCGACCGGCCTGGAGGGGCTGGCGGAAACAGACAGGGCAGCCAGCGTGGGGGGCTGGCAAACACAGGCGGGGCAGCCGGCCTGGAGGGGCTAGTGGACACAGGCAAGGCAACCAGCTCGGAGGGGCTGGTGGACACCGACGGAGCGACCGGCTCAAAGAGTCCAACCGATAAGAACAAGGCGACAACCTCAGAGGGATGAGCTGACACAAACAAGGTAGCCGGCTTAGAGAGGTTAGTGGACAGAGACAGGGCGGCCGGCTTAAAAGAGCCAACGGACACAGACGAGGTGGCTAGCTCAAAATGGCCAGTGCACACAGACGAAGCGGCCGGCTCAGAGAGGCCAGCGGACTCTGACGGGGCGGCTGACTCAGAAGGACCAGCGAGCACGGATGACGCAGCTGGCCCGAAGGGAGAGTTAGACAGTGGCAGGGTAGCCGGCCCGTTATGACCGGCGGGCGTAGACAATGTGACACCTGGAACCGGCTGGATGGAGGACGGACCGGCCACTCCCCCATGTAACAGGAGGGACATCGATGCGCCAAACCGAACAAGGTTGCGGGGAAATGGGTCATCAAAGAAGAGAGCTTCCCGAGGCTCAATGATGCAATAACGAGAGGGATCCCAGAAGCGCCACGCCTTTGACTGACGTGAGACACCAAGGAAGGTGCAGGGACGGTGGCGAGACTTGAGCTTGCCGCCTTGGTGTGGGGCAGGCAGCCACACAGTGGCTACGCAACCTCATATGCAAGCTGGGCGGAGGTCAGCTCACTCGCTACACCAGTGCTAGTATGGTGTGGACTAACGGGGAAGGGGTCTATGGGGAATTCGGTTCCATATCCACGTCATGTAGGTCATGGCCGCGAAGTAGAAGCAATCAGAGATTCTAGACTCGATCCGCATGGTGTGGATGGCGTTGGCCATGGTGTGGTTCCACCGCTCAGAGAAGCCATTCTGGCTTAGCGTCTAAGGCTCCTACGTCTCATGATGGATACCACGGGAAGCAAGGAAGAGTGTGGTCTCTACCATAAGTTCACCACTATAATCAAAGTGGAAGCGGCGAAGAGGGCGACTACACTCGAGCTCAGCGCAGACATGCCAATCCTGAATGGTGGGGGTGACATCAGTCTTTCGCTGAAGACAGAAGACCTAGTGATAGAAATAGTAGTCGTCCGTAAGGGTGAGGACATCGAGTCCGTGCTCCCTGACAGACTCTAACAGAAGGGGACCCAGGACATGAAGGTGGACCAGGTCCAGCGGGGCGGACATACAAGAGGAAGACAAGGGGTAGGTGTGATAGTGCATCTTCCCCTAAGCACACTCAATGCACTCAGTGGGACACGGCAATGGAATGCAGGCTGGATCAAGGCCTTTGGCTGGCTGCGTGCGTAGCATGCTGTCGATAGCGGCAGAGTGGACGTGACAGAGGCGACGATGCAAGAGACATGTCTGCTGTGGAGAGAGTGTGCTAGTGACAAACACGTGGCTTGTATTAGTCGATGGGTAGTGGACAGAAGGAGACGCGGACAGGCGCGGCACGTGCCTTAAGTTGCCACGGGCGGTGGCATGCAAGACAACATGACCGAACAGATGCAACGACATTGTGCCAACACCATGCGAATGCAATATGTCCATGCTCATGTGGTCAAGGGCAGTGACGGACAGCGAAACCATGGAAACGTACCACACCGATGCCGCGATCAGGTAAGACCTGACCATAACCTGTCCAAACCCCAGAGACATCGGTCACTGGGCCAAGGAGACCACCTACTCATCGCGTCTACCAGCCTTGTCGCTGTCGAGCACGTGAAGGAGTTACAGAAGGTGACCTACAAAATGAAGGTTATCAGGTCGGCGCAAGTGTTTCTCAGCATGGACACTGAGCGCGATCTCGTGCACGATGTCATGAGGGTACATCAGGCAGCATACGATCAGATGCGCGCAGACCGCTTTGCCAATCTCCTAACCACTGTCCATAACGCCTCCACCTCGATGACCCCAGATGGGCAGCTACAGCTTAAAGGGTACTAACGCCAGCACCTTGAATGCAGCAGACATCACAGTGCTCTTCCACGTCATCGGGTCATTCATGTTTCTCACCACCACCACATGGGTCGACATCACCTTTGCCATGAATGTCCTTGCCCAGTTCTCACAGGACCCACACTACCTGCACCTTGATGCACCTATCCATGTGTTGCGGTATGTGGTTTCCACCCCACGCCGAGGCCTCACATTCCATCCGCAACCATCTGTGGTGGCCATAGGCTACACTGATAGCGACTGGGTACGGAGCCCATATGGGAAGATCCGTACTGGTTGGATCTTTCTCATTGGAGGTACGGTAGCGTCATGGCGTAGAAGGAAGCAAGGGTGTGTTGCATGCAGTAAAATAGATGTAGAGTATGATGCTTTGGATGTTGGTGCATGTGAGAGTGTGTGGCAACATCATTTTCTGGTTGTGTTGCATCAGCCTGTGTCGTTCATTACCTTGCATTGTGACAACGAGAGTGTAACTGCGATTGCCGACAACCATGGTGACCACCATGCACACACGAAGCACATAAATGTTGAGTATCAATACATGCGTTCCTTGATACATGAGGGTAACGTTCACATAGTGTGGGACGAGACTGTGAAGCACTTGGCTGACTTCCTCACCAAGGCACTCAAGCGTAACTTGTTCAAGAAGGCTATGAGTTTGGCCAGATTGCTACCCTCAATGCATGCGGTGTGACTCTTCCCCTCCATGGGTCCTCGTCGCTCATCCTCGTTCCACAGGTGATCCGTCTCCTCTCGTTCTTACACAGAGTGTTGGGTTGGGGAGCATGGGAGAGCACTACTTCTGCACCCTCATGTACACTAACACCTTTCGATCTTGGGGTAGTATTGTTGTTTGATCTGTGCACTGCCTCACTAACTCATAATGTGACCTCTTGGCTGGTGTACATGCTCGTGTAGACTATCGACTAGATGGACGCTAATGCTGAAAGGGCGCTGTTTGGTGGAGTGGACGTGTCGCCGTGAAGACAAGCGTGTGGTTCTCCTCCCCCTCATGCTTCTGATACTGCACCTTTGCACGACCAGTTCCATCAGCAGTTACCCTTGGCTGTCACGTCATCAGTATTCGTGGTTGGCTGTCAGGAGCAATGTAGTCAAGGCCTGGGTTAGGGCAGCCGTAACTCCTCAAAGCTATTTTTTTTGCTGATTTTGACCGCACGAAGGCCTTTGCAACGTGCTTCTCTTGGTATGGTCCAGCTTTAGGCAAAACAGACAACACTCGGGTTTTGGGCTGTCTGGTGTCTCGCAAGTCTCACCTAGGAAAAATCTGCAAGACAGGATAGTGCTAGGATTTCCCTGGTTGGCTGATTTTCCGATTAACAAGCCTCACAGAGCTGAGGTGAGGTGAGAACTGAGAGGGGTCTCAGTTGGTTTCCCATTCTGTATTCCTAATCAGTCATTGCTTTATTCGAGCTGCTTTCTGGCACTAACTATGGCGAGTGCACTCTTGAGTAACAAGCCAGAGCTCTTAGACTTAGACTCTAGTGCAACACACTGAAGGGGGTAAACTAAGCAACAAGCATGGGTTCCCTCACACTACATCAACAATGCTACTGCCCCAACCTACGCACTAGCTAGTCCTTTTGAGAGTTTCCACAGTGTCCCGGGTGCTCGCTAGAGTGCTCTACACTTTATCTGCATGTCGTGCCGGCCGCAAGTCCACCACCGCTTCCACCGATGTGGGGTCAGTGCTGCCAAGAAAACAAATGGGCAGCATTTCCCCACACTGGGAGCATTTTAGAGACCCCACGCAGCGGGTCAACATCACCGGAAAAAAGTCTGGTAGCATTTCCTTTGTACGGGCGCGGTTAAGGGACCGCAGGCGTTGATTGGACCTCTTCGCTAGTGTTCTGTTGCTCCTGCTATGCTCCGGCTCTTATACCAATCTGGAAAACCTAATGCAGCAGGTTGGAGCAATAGCGTTGTTGATGTAGCGTGCAGGAACCCACTCTCGTTGCTTAGGTTTCCCCCTCAGTCTATTGCACCAGAGTCTAAGTGTAAGAGCTTCGGTGTTGTCACTTAGAAACGTGTTTGCCAGAGTTAGTGCCAAAGAATAGCTAAAAATTGGAAATGACTAATTAGGAGGTAAGAATGAACAACAATGGGAGACCTCTCCAAGTTCTAGCTCCCCCCAGCTTTGTAGAGCTTGTTACTCAGTTTCTAAGCCAATTAGATAAAATACCTTTTTTCTGGCAGGCAGGGTTTTTTTAGTGAGCCCTGTCAGAGAGCCAACAACCCAAAATCCGGGCGTCGTCCGTTTTGCCTAAGAACTGGACCATGTTGTAATAAGCACGCTAAAAACGCAGTTGCATGGTCACAATCACCTAGAAAAATAGCACCAATGAGTTATAACTGCCTAAACCCAGGCGGCGTCTATGCTAGTCCCCGGTCCCAGCAGTGCCCGAATAACATGAAACTTGGACCCTAAGGAGAACATGGCGTTGCAATTGCGACAGCGCAGTCAGACCCAGCACACGACGTGTGCAAACAGCATATGGAGCAACAGTGACTGCCGGCGACACGAGTGCCGAGCTCAGCACGTTGGAGGGAGGAGGACGCAGCAAAATGTGTGTAGGCCTCAGCATGCGTCAGCTTCACCAAACGACAGTCTAGCAACGTCGCGTCTCGCCGTCACTCATCTGCATGCTGATGTACACAAGCTGTGAGGACACAACACAATACAATGAGAAATGCATGAAAACCAACACTACTTACACCGCTGTACTATCGTTGCTGCTCGTGGCTGCTGATGTACATGTTGCAGCTCGCTACTATCATCGTTGTGCGCTTCCACTGCCAGTGTGCATTGCCACTGCTCACTGCTAGCTACTTCCTTTGTTTCATGTCACGACTTGTAGTCACACACACTACTCTTGCCTCCCAATGTTGCCGCTACTGCTTGGTGTGGTTGCTGCAGCTTATGACTGTTGTAGCTCCTGTTGCTACGTTAGTGGCAGTAACTCATGCCTCTACTATTAGTGTTGTCGTCAACTCTAACAGTTGCGTGGCGAGAGCACTTTTGATGATATTGGGTTGACATTTCCACTGTCGTGTGCTACAATGGGTCCTAAGATACAGCTATTGTGGTGACTCTCATTGCTAGTGTCGGTGCTATGCCTCCGCGGCACAACTGGGCAAGAAAGGTCGCATTGCTCTTACACCGTCAAATACTACTATGAAGCTTCCTTGCCTTGCTGGTGCTAACGGCCCAAAACCACTGTTTTGGATGAATATGTGTGTGCATGCATCCAAACACAACACTGTCTGAACCTAGAGATACGAAATCTCAAGCCAAAATTCTAGTGACTACAGAAAAACCACAGAGCACCCCAACATGTTGGTTTTTGCACATGCTCATTGTGCTCTGTTGTGTCCTCCCGGCTGGTGTACATTGGCGTGCAAATGACTAACGCCGAGAATCAACATTGTTGGAGTGTTGTCCGGTGGAGCCAATGCACGCTGAGGCCTACTCATAGTTCGCTGGAGTCTCCTGTCTCCGGCGACGTGCTCAGCTCCATCGACAGGCCTCCTTGGCGATCGGGCCGTCGGCTGTCACTGCCACCGCAGATGCTGTCTGAATGTGTCAGGCACTGTATCTCACTATACCATTGTGTCTACAGCGTCATGCTCTGCCTAGGGTCCATGTCTCATGTTGCGTGGCACTATTTGGCATCATGGACCATCGTAGGCACTGTCTGGGTTCAGGTAACCATAACTCTTTGCTATAGAATTTCCACCTGTTTTTGAACGTACGACTGCATTTGCAGTGTTGATATCATGGTATGGTCCAGTTTTCAGGCAAAACGGACAACGCCCGGGTTTTGGGCTGTCGGCCGTCCGGCAGGGAACACCGAGAAAAACCCTGCCTGCCTGAAAATAGGTCTAGCTTTATTTTTCTGATTGACTGGTTAGCTGAGTAACAAGTTCTACAGAGCTGGGGGGAAGCTAAAACTTAGAGGGGTCTCCCATTGCTGCTCATTCTTCATTCTTAATCAGTCACTTATACATTTCAGCTGCTTTCTGGCGCAAACACTCATGCGCACGTTTGTGAGTAACAAACCCAGAGCTTCCAGAGTTGGACTGTAGAGCAGCAAACTCAGTGGGTAGCAGACTTAAGCAACGAGCGTAGAAGCCCTT
>SZWC01012729.1:10040-30798 GCA_023375785.1 Penium margaritaceum | reverse complement strand
GCAGCCCCAGACGCGAGCCGGGCGGAGGTCAGCGCGTCGACCGCACCAGTGCTGGTATGGTGTGGACTGGCGGGGAAGGGGACCGTGGGGAACCCGGTTCCAAACCCAGGTCATGTAGGCCATGGCTTCAAAATAGAAGCCATCGGAGAGACCTGACTCGACCCGCATGGTGCGGACGACATCGGCCATGGTGCGATTCCACCGCTCGGACACGCCGTTCTGGGCGGGTGTGTAGGGCGCAGACGTCTCATGGTGGATCCCGCGAGAGGCGAGAAAGGTCGTGGCCTCACCCATGTACTCTCCGCCGCGATCGGAGCGAAAGCGGCGGAGGGGGCGGCCACACTCGCGTTCCACGAGGACGAGCCAGTCCTGAATGGCTCGGGCGACATCGCTCTTCTGTCGGAGGCAGAAGACCCAGCGGTAGCGAGAATAGTCGTCCGTAAGGGTGAGGACATAGCGGCCATGCTCTCCGACGGACTCGGTGGGGAGAGGACCCATGACGTCTGAGTGGACAAGGTCAAGGGGGGCGGATGCACGGGAGGAGGACAAGGGGTATGTGGACCGGTGCATCTTCCCCTGAGCGCAGTCAATGCACTCAGTGGGGCACGGGAGAGGGAAAGTCTCCGGGTCAAGGCCCTTGGCCGGTTGGGTGCGAAGCATGCTCTCTACGGTGGCGGAGTGGACGTGGCAAAGGTGGCGGTGCAAGAGGCGGGTGTGCTGAGGAGAAAGCGTACTGGTGACAAACACATGGCCTGTGGCGGCCGACGGGGAGGAGACGGGAGGAGAGGAGGAGAGGCGAGGAACATGCCACAGGTTGCCACGGGCGGTGGCGTGCAGGACGACAAGACCAGACAGACGCAACGACACAGTGCCAACACCACGCGAGTGCACAACATCCATGCTCATGCGGTCAAGGGCAGTCACGGACAGGAGGCTGAGCTCGAGACCAGGGACGAAGAGGACATCGGTCAGAAAGACATCACCGGCAGGACCACGGAAACGAACGACGCCAACACCACGGACAGGCAACACCTGTCCGGAGCCCGTCCGGACACCGGAGACATCGCCTACAGGACCGAGCATTTCGAAGGCCTCACAAGAGGCCGTCATGTGATGCGTGGCCCCGGATTCGATGATCCAGGTCTCAGCAGGGTCCTGGACCGGGGTCGCCAGATCGCTAACGGTCACATGGCAGCAGGCGAGGGACGCGGACGTAGTGGACGGAGGCGCGAAACGGGACTGCAAATCGTCAAGCCAAGCAATGTCGTCAAGGAGAGGGGTGGAGGAGGCCACTGGAGACGACCAGGCAGGAGAAGAAATGGGACATGACCGCAACTCAGTCTCAGTCATGCAGGGTTGGGCAGGAGGGCAGGAAGTGACGCAACTCGCACTTCCCTGGGGAGGAGGGTGAGGCAGGCCGAGCTGGAGCGCGATGAACTGCTCCAGCTGACGCTCACGGGAGGTGGGCCAGGGAGTGTAGACGGAGTGCGGAGTGACGGCGCCGGAGCCCGGGTAGTAGGGGAACTGAGCCGGCGTAGGGAGCGGAGGCGCCGACGGCTGCGGATGGTGCGGCGGCGGCGCCGGTGTCTGTGTGTCTGGCGAGGCGACCGGAGTGGTGGAGCTGCTGGGCGAGGCCGAGGCGTCGGAGCCGGCGACAGTGATGGCGGCGGAGGCAAGACATCGCTCTCGCTGGCGATGTATGGTGGCAATCATGCGCGCCTCGTCGGTCGGTAGAGGGCACGTGTACCACCCGTGCCCAGGCTGGCCACAGTTGTGGCAGACCGAGCCACCACTGCCGGACCCGGTGGACGGCTGCGGCTGCTGCTGCTGCTGACCCTTGCCCTTCTTGCTCTGACGCTTCTTCTTCCCTGTCGACGAAGAGCTGGAGGAGGAGCTAGCGGAGGAGTTGGCAGAGGAGCTGGCGGAGGAGCTGGCGAAGGTGGCCACGGCGGGAGAGGCGATGGCCACGGAGGCGAGGGCCTCCGTGCGATGGAGCTAGGAGTCCTGGCGAGCTTCCTCAATGCGGAGGAAGAGCTCCTATGCCCAGGGCATGAGGGTGCCCTGGGCTGCCATGGTGGACAGGACGTCCTGGGGGTAGTGCACAAAGACGTCCGCGTACGCGCTAGTGGCGCCGCGCTTGATGGTGAGGAGTGCAGACAGAGGGGGTGGAGCAGATGTGCCGAGACGACGTAGGATGTCCTCCGCCCGCTGCCAGTAGGTAGTGACCGTCTCGGTCTCCCCCATGTGCAGGGAGTTGAACTCCCGGAGCAGACGACTGATCTCAGCGTCGCTGGACAGACGATGGGATCTGGTGAGGACCTGCCATGCGGCTGCAGGGTCTGGTATGGCATCGGCGTTAAAATCGCCGAGGAAAGGCTCTAGGGCCAGGCGGGAAGCAGGAGGGGCGACTGGGACAAGGGCACGGACGGCGCGACCAGCGTCATACAACTGGTCGGCCTGGGTGGAGTCGTAAGGGAGGGTGTAGTATGCCCACAGGCCCTCACCCTGCGCCCAGATCCGGAAGCTAAGCTCCTAGCTTCGGAACTGCTCGCCGGCCTGAAGCGGCGGCGGCGGCGTCCCAAAGTCCTTCTGCCTGCGGCCGGCACCCAGAGTGGGGCCAAGGACGGAAGTGATTGTCTGCCGCTGGCGCTGCGTCTGCTGTTGTGCCAGATAATACGTGGCAGCAGACACAGCTGGGCTGGCGTGCCCTGGAGGGACGAAGGACGGTGGCACACTGGTGGCAGTCTGGGCAGCTACCGGCTATAGCGCTGCAAGCTGCTGCGTCAAGGCGGCGAGCTGTTGCTGAAGAGCAGCGAGGGGGTCAGGATTGCCGCCGACGACACCAGTGGGCTGTAGCTGCTACAACTGCTGCTGTTGCTGCTGCGGCAGAGGCTGCTGCTGCTGCCGCTGCTGCGACGGCGGCGGCTGCTGTTGCTGCTGCTACTACTGCTGCTGCTGCTGCTGCAGGCGCTGCAAGAAGTGAGGGATAGGGGTCCCCCCAACAGAGGAGGACCCCTCCTCACTAGGGGTACCGACCATGGTGTGGTGCCCCTTGTTTTTTTTTTGCTTTGGCTGATGTCAGCAAAAAGGGGTGGTGGGAGTTCTATCCACCCCTTGGGTTGCCTTCCCCCTTTCCTTTCTCCCCCCCCTTTTTCACTCCTTTTTTGTTTTTTTTTTGTTGATGACGTCAGTAGTGACATCAGCAGTGACATCAGTAGAAGGCTGCTGACGTCAGTAGCGGCAAATGTTGGGGCCGCCGCTGCTACTATTGGTGCTGATGCTGCTGCAGCCGCTGCTGCTGCTGCTACTGCTACTACTGCTGCTGCTGCTACTGCTGCTGTTGCTGCTGCTGCTACTGCTGTTGCGGTTGCTGCAGCTGCTGCTGGTGTTGCTGATGCTACTACAGTTGTAGCTGCAACTGTTGGTACTGCGAGCTGCAGCAGCTGCTGTGGCTGTTGTTGCTGCAACAACGAGCTGCTGCAGCTCGCTGCTGCTACTGAGCGCTGCTACAGCTGCTGCGTGCTGCAGCAGCTCCTCGCTGCAGCTGTAGGCTGCTGCAGCGAGCTGCGGGGGTGGGGGATTTTCTTTTGTTGTCTTTTTTTTTCCCCTTGTCACAGCGGGCAGCAGCCCGCTGTCTGCTGCGAGCAGCGGGCTCCTCCTCGCCTAGCAGCAGCGAGCTGCTGCTCGCTGGCAGCAGCAGGCTGCTGCTCGCTGCTCGCTCGCTACGAGCAGCGGGCAGCAGCAGCCGCGGCTGGCAGCTGCCAGCTGCTGCTCGCTACTACTACTGCTGCTGCAGCTGGCGACTGCTGCAGCTCGCTGCAGCAGCTGCTACGGCCCGCTGCTACTGCTACACGCTGCTGCAGCTGCTCCGTGCTGCGGCTGCTGCCTGCTACTGCTGCGGGCTGCCTGCTACTGCTGCCGGCTGCTGCAGCGGGCTACTGCTGCGGGCTGCTGCTGCTGCTGCCCGCTACTGTTGCTGCTGCACGCTACTGCTGCTGTTGCTGTGAGTTGCTGCTGCTGCGGGCTGCTGCTGCGAGCTGCTACTGCTGCGGGCTGTTGCGAGCTGTTGCTTCTGCCTGCTACTGCTGGTGGCGCCAGTTACTGCACCTGGGTGACGTTGCCGCGTGCGTCGTCGCCCACAGACGTCAGACGCCGCCTGCCGCTCACCTCCTCGCGTCACGCGTGGGGGTCAGTGCTGCCAAAAAAATTTCGGCAGCATTTCCCCTGGCCCAGTGGCCGTGGGAAGAAATCTGACGCCGCCACCAAGAGGGTCAATGCTGTCGGAAAAATCCCGGCAGCATTTCCCCTGCACGGGCGCGTATGGAGGTCTGCCGGCGTTGTCTGGCACCTGTTTGCCAGTCTTCTGCTGCTACTGCTACGCTCTGGCTCTGATACCAAAAAGGAAAACCATGCAGTAGGTTGGGGCAGCAGCGTTGTTGATGTAACGTGCGGGCTTCCACGCTAGTTGCTTAAGTCAGCTGCCCCCTCAGTCTGCTGCTCTAGAGTCTAAGTCTGGAAGCTCTGGGTTTGTTACTCAGAAATGCGGGCGCCAGAGTTAGCGCCAGAAAGCAGCTGAAGACTGATAGTAACTGATTAGGAATCAAGAATGAACAGCAATGGGGGACCCCTCCAAGTTCTAGCCCCCCCCCCAGCTCTATAGAGCTTGTTACTCAGTTCATCAGCCAATCAGAAAAGAGCTAATTTCATGCTGGCAGGTTTTCTCGGTGAGGCCTGCCAGACAGCCGACAGCCCAAAACGTGGACGTCGTCCGTTTTGCCTGAAAACTGGACCATACCATAATACGGACGCTGCGAACGCAGCCGTGCCGTCAGAATTAGCTAGAAAATTTGTAGCAAGGAGTTATGGCAGCCTGAACCCAGGCAGTGCCCACGACGGTTTATGCTGCCGAACAGGGCCATGCAACATGCAACAAGTATCCTAGGCAGAGCATGACGATGCAGATGCGATGGGACGCGCTGGACGCATGCAAACAGCAACTGCGGTGGCAGTGACCACCAGCAGCACGACCGCCGAGGAGGCCTGCCGATGGAGCTGAGCACGTCGCCGGAGAGAGGAGGCTCCAGGGAACTGCGAGAGGACCTCAGCGTGCGCCGGCTCCACCGGACGACACTCCACGAGCGTCGAGTCTCACCGTCAGTCATCTACACGCCGATGTACACAAGCCGGGAGGAAACAACAGAGCACAATGAGAGATGCGCAAAAAACCAGCATGCACGTAAATGGACATGAGTCGAGGGGTCACCGTAAGCTTGTACGACACACACAACAACACTCCCCCATGACCGGAGGGCGAAACACGTCCGTGCACATGCATACATTGATGTTGTATAGAGCAAGAAACGCACAGTCACTACTGGCAGGAGGCACATCACATGCAAGGTGGCACATGAGGAATCAACCTGCAAAAGGGATGGGGCAGAGTCCAACGGAACGAGTGGCCCATGAAATTTCGAACGACCCAGAGCCTTGGCCAAGAAATCCGCGCACTGCCTGTCAGTGCTCACGTGGATGACTCGGATCTCACCACGATCAACCAGATAACGCAGGAAGTGGTGCTCGACATTGATGTGCTTTGTGTGTGCATGGAACACACATGAGTTCTTCGCGATGGCCTCCGCGCTCATGTTGTCACACTGGAGGACCACGGGGGGAATGGACTGACGCAGTTCGTGCAACAGACGGACGAGCAAGACACATTCCACTGCACTGGCGCCTAGGGCAACATACTCTGCCTCTGCGGTACTGCATACGATGCGGCCTTGCTTCCCACTTCGCCAGGAAACTACAGTGCCTACAATGAGAAAGATGTAGCCGGTGCGGTTCTTGCCGTCTGGACTCCACGTCCAGTCACTGCCTGTGTATCCATCGAGCACAACTGACACCTGCTCGCGAAAGCGCAGGCCAAAGTGTGCGGTGGACAGGATGTAGCGCACACACCGGACTGCGGCCTCCAGTGTTCACTGGTGTGGAGCCTGCGAGAAATGGGCGAGCAGGTTGATAGTAAAGGCAATGTCGGGCCATGTCGTGGTGGCCAAGTACATGAGCGAGCCGATGACTCGCAGGTACAGGGTCACATCGACTGGCTCCCCCAGGTCAGCTGGGTCATCCACCTTCAGGGTGGCCTGTCCCTCAGGGGTCATGGGCGTGGAGGCCGTGCGAACAGCTGCAAGGAGGTCGGCAAAGCGCTCCCCCACAGTCTCTGCGTAGCGTCCCTGATGGACACGGAGTGTGTGGCGGACTCGGTCGCGCACGATCTCCATTCCGAAAAGGACAGAGGCCTCACCAAGATCTTTCATCTTGTAGGCCGAGGTGAGAACGGCCTTGGGAGCGTTCCCTGCTCCCAGGTCAAGCGAGGCGATCAGAAGATCGTCCACGTAGACGAGGATGGCAGCGAGCGGTATTGGGGATTGTGCGAGGAACAGAGATGGGTCAACGTTGCTCTGAACGTACCCAGCTTGTTTCAGCGTGCTTGTGATCTCCTGATTTCAGTAACGAGGTGACTGTTTCAGGCCGTAAAAGGCCTTCCGCAGCCGATACACGCGACTTGTACCATCCTCGAAGCCGGGTGGCTGGACCATGTAGATCTCCTCCTCAAGGTCTCCGTTCAGGAACGCGTTGTTGACATCCATCTGGTGGAGTTCCCAGTCGTGATGTGCCACTTAGCTCAGTAGAGTGAGCGTGGTCGTCATTCGGCCAACAGGAGCAAAGGTCTCGGTGTAATCCACGCCAGGGACCTGAGAGAAGCCCTTTGTTGTCAGGCGCGCTTTATAGCATTCCATAGTGCCGTCTGGTTTTAGCTTCTTGCGGAGAACCCACTTGGCTTTGATGGCTTTGCGGTTCTTCGGCAAGTCCACCAGCTCAAAGATGCCATGCTCTTGGATGGCATCGAGCTCAGCCTGGCAGGCAACGCGCCACTCCTCAGCATCTGGGGCTGACAAGGCCTCTGGTTGGCTGGTGGGATTGGGAGACAGCACTGGCGCACTGCGTGTAGCCAGGGCATACGACGCAGAGGGAGGGTCGACCGTCACCATGGACTCAGCGGCGTCACGAGCAAGATCGTGCTCATGAGTAAGAAGTGCCATACCAGTGGCACAGCCAGGGTGAACTTCAGCAAGGCCGTGAGCACTCAGGCCGGGAGCCTTCGTGCCCGGGTCACTGCTGACGACACTACGCGTGGGGCGAGGGCGGAGACGTCCGCCGGGTGCCCGTGTGTAGGGGTCCGACGGGGCAGGAGCAGTGGGTGCCGCTCACTAACACGCCGGTGTGGACTACACGGCAGGCGCGCCACACGAGGCAAGCGTGGCCTCAACAGCTGGGGGCGGGCCCACGGTAGGCGCAAGCGCATCTGCGGCCGGAGGCAAGGACGGCTCAGAGCTAGACACGGATGCAGACGCAGGGTCAGACTGAGCCTCAGATACGGAAGCAGGCGCAGGCTCAGGTAGAGTCGCAGACGCGGAGGCAGACTCGGACGCAGACTCAGGCACGGGCGAGGGCGGAGAGTCGGGGGTAGAGGAGCGAGCCACAAACGGAGCGAGGCTGGGGGTGCCGGTGGGCACAGCCGCTAGGGACAGCCCCGGGGGTACCGACGACGAAGTGATCGCACTGGACGGGGGCACTGGGCCAACCGTGCCAGGAGCCTCCCCCACACTACGGGGTACGGAACACCCAGGGGCATGGACAGCACGCAGAGCGTGGATGCGAGCAAGGTCGCGGAAGGCGAGATGCTCGAAGAAGAGAGCGTCACGGGACTCCACGATGCGGCGTCGCTCAGGGTCCCAGAACCGCCAGGCCTTCGACCGCGAGGCGACGCCAACGAAGGCACAGATGCAGCTCTACGGGGAGAGCTTGCTCCCCTGCTGCTCCGGTGTGAACCAGATGCAGGCAAGGGCGCCCCAGACACGGGCCAGATGCAGGTCTGCGCGACACCCGTACCACAGCTTGTAGGGCGTGCGGTGACCTAGGAGGGGGCCGTGGGGAATGCGGTTCAAGACCCAGGTCATGTACGCCATGCCTTCAAAGGCAAAGGCCTCAGGCATGGCGCTGTCCACGCGCATGGCGCAGACTACATCCTCCATGGTGCGGTTCTAGCGCTCGGAGATACCGTTCTGTTGGGGGGTGGCGGGGGCGGAGAGGTTGTGGAAGACGCCAAGCTCGGTGAAGGAGCGGGCCATGTCACCGAGGTACTCGCTGTCGCGGTCCGAGCAAAAGGTGTGAAGGCGATGAGGAGAGTGGCGCTCGGCCATGACTAGCCAGATGCGGACGGCAACGGCGGCATCGCTCTTCTGTCGCAGACTATAGACCCAACGCATGCGCGTGAAGTCATCAGTCAACGTCAAGACGTAGCGACCGCAGTCCTCCTAAAACTTGACAGGGAGCGGACCCATGAGGTCGGAGTGGACAAGCTCCAAGGGCCGACGGGCCCTGGAGACAGACACAGGATAGGTGGACCGGTGCATTTTGCCTTCAGTATAGGCCAGGCAGTCAGTCGTGGGTGGCGCCTCAAAGGACGCCGCATCGAGACCGAGAGCAAGCTAAGTGCAGATCAGTCTGTCGACTGCCCCCAGGTGCACATGACAGAGGCGTCGATGCAGGAGACGGTGATGCTTGGGAGACAGAGCACCAGCGACGAAAACACGTGCAGTGGGAGATGAAGGCAAAGGGGGTGCACTCGCACAGGACCCGGAGATGTGATACAGATCATCAACGACCGTCCCACTGAGGACGGTCTCCTTGGTGTCACACACAAAGATGCGAGTACCCATCTTGGTGCAAGCACGGACAGATAGCAGACTGAGTTCCTGATCAGGGACAAAGAGGACGTCGGAGATGTATACGGGACCAGCGGGTCCGGTGAACTACACAACCCCAACACCCTGGACAAGGACCTCATGGCCAACTGTAGTGCGAACAGAGCGAACAAGATGCAGAATGACGAAAGCGTCACGACGACACGTCATGTGGTGGGTGGCGCCAGAGTCAACGACCCAGGTGGCGTCGGTGACACGCGTACAAGGGGCAACGTGGTACTCGGCGACGGAATAGGGAGCGGCAGTAGGACACTCAGCGGCAGACACGACAAGGCGACTAGCGGAGCGCACATGAGAATCGTATAGCCAAGACACATCATCGACTCTGTCAGGCGCACACGACTGGGCATGGGGACCACCACAGGCATCATTACACAACAACACAGACAGTCCACAGGACTGTCTGTGTCGACCCCTCAACTCACTCGCACCTCCCTGAGATGAGCGTAGGGCGAGAAGCTGGTGCAGCTTGGCGATCGTCCTGTCGTGTTCTACGAGCGCCTGGTCGTGGGGATCCGCGGGGGAGCCTACTGCGGCGGTGAACTCCTCTGGACGGCTGCGATAGTGGTAGTCGAGCGGGCGGTCACATCGGACGTCTGGCGCATGCGCGCCTCGTGCGCCTCCTGCAGTCCACGGGTGACCTTGGCCGAGTCCAATGGGCGGCCAGTCAACCGAGTGCAGTCGGGATAGCGGTGGTCACCTTCGCAATTGAAGCACACGAGCCGGCGGCCCGTTGTGCTTCCGGATCCACTGTTGCCACTGCTGCTGCTGCTGCCGCCGCTGCTGCTGGTGCTGCTACTACGGGTGACACTACTGGTGCTGGTGCCGCTGCTGGTCCCGCTGCTAGAACCACCACCTGACGATTTGCGACCCTTCCTTCCCTGAGCTGGGGCTGCTGTAGCTGTAGACAGCGGGGAAGGGGATGCGGCGACAACTACAGCGAAAGCGGTGTTGCGGCGAGCGTGGTTCGCGGCGTCCATGCCGGCGACCTCCAGGAAGTGAATAGTGGCCCAGTGCAGCAGGGTCCCGTCACTCGCCATGTCGCGAAGCAGAGTCTGGTCGAAGTTGCTGAAGACGCACGCGTAGTCGGGGTGAATGCCGTAGAGGATGATCTGGAGTGCGGAATAATGCGCAAGGGCATCGTCTCCCAGCTCCTCGTACACCTGGATCGCCCGATGCCAGTAGTCAGCTGCAGACTCCTGAGTAGTCTGGCAGAGGGAGTTGAAGTCGGTGAGGCGCTAGGATGTCAGGGCCAGGATGGCGCTCTAAAAAAGAGTGACAGTCAGGGCCCACGCCTCGCGCGGGTTAGCTCCTGAGCCGGTCAGCGGATCGCCAAGGAACCGACTAGAGTCCTTGGTGAAATCTGGGGCAGCCTTCATTAGACCGAAGGCGGCGCGGACCGCCATCTGTGTCTGGGCGGGGTCAGACGCCTGGTAGGGGGTGAGGTAGTAGGTGAGAACTCCCACACTCATGGCCCACATACGAAAGCGTGGCTCCCAAGATTTGTAGTCATTTCCAGCCCGGAAGATGGGCAGGTTCGACTCAAACCACTTGACTTGTCGGTAGAGCGACGGGTGAAGTCACTATGGGACCGGGCATGGAGGAGGCAACCCCCTTGCCCAGGCGGGCCCTCGGAGCCAGTTCCTCAAAGCTAAGAGGGTGGCGAGATGAGCTCAAGCCGGCGTCGGCGCTGGAACTTGTGCCCTGGAGGGCGGCATTGGCCTCACGCGCTCTGCGGCGTGCCTCCAGGTGGATGAGGCGTGCTCGCAACATCTCCTCCTCACCCTCCTCGCCAGAATCGAAGACGGTCTCCGCAACCTCGTCTGCATTGCCGGCATGAGCAAGATGATCTTCGCTTGGGTTTGCGGACGGGTGCTGCTGCCGCTGCTGGATCTACTGCGGATGGGGCAGTCAGCCCCTGATCAGGTCTTACAGCTCGGCGAGCTGCTTAGTCAAAGTGTTACGGCTCTCCGCCTATAAGTCAGTCAGTGCGCGTACTTGGCGCACCAATGTTGTTGGACTCGGCAGCCGCTGCTGCTGCGGCGGCTGCTGCTGACGCTACTGCTGCTGCAGCTGCAGTGGCTGCTGTTGCTGCTGCTGCTATTGTTGCTACTGCTGCTGCCGCTGTGGCGATGTTGGCGGTGGCCGACGTTGGCCACTGACGGTGCTGTCCTCGACAGCTGCGTCGGTAGCGGCACTGGAGGGGGTAAGCTTCGGCATGGCGGCCTGTCCCCACCCCCTCTTTTCCCCTTCCTTCTTTTTGTGTGTTGTTGCGGAACACTTTACCGCGGAATTTCACCGCAGATTGTCGCGGATCTACTCGGGCGGGCCGCGGTCGTGTTGGTCGTGTCGGCGCGGAATCGACGTGAAGTGCCTCCAGCTGCCACCGCAGTCGAGTCGATGTGGAATGCGTCAGAGTACCACGAGCTTTTTGGGCACCTCTAGAGGTGTGTTCCGCGACCACCGCAGGGCTGCCGCGTCTGTCGACCGCGAAGTCACCGCGGAGGTGCCGCGAACTCGCGACGGTGGATCCACCGCGGAGCACCGCTTATGTGTTTCAAAACCGCCGCGGAGCAGTTCGATTAGCCGCTGATCCACCACGGAGCACCACGGATTTGCCGCGGCACTCTCAGCGCAGAGTGGCGGGTTCGGAACACTGCGTGCGATCGCGGTGGATCCGCAACACTCCCGGCGCGTTCCATTGCAGTCGTGGAGCTGCCGCGTCGGTTGAGCCGCGCAGCTCCGCGGAGCACCGCAGAGTGGTTGCTGCTTCCGCGGAACGGTCGCCGCGGAGCTGTGAAAATTTGTCGCAGAGTTCTTAAAAGAACGGTGGGAACGGTGGTGGGTCCTCCCAGGACTTTTCGCCGAGACAGGGGGCGCTGATGTTGTGCTCCTCAAGGCAACGGCTATGGTCGCTCACTGCTACGGCGGTTGCTGCGCCTCTGCTACACAGCTGTGCGAGCACTGGCTTGCCACTCTGATAACATGAGAGACAGCTTCCTAGCACTGTTGTTGCTAGCGTGGCAGTACAAGCCAGCCAGCTAACTCACTAGCACACACAGGTTGAGGTGAGAACAACAAGGGGTTGGCTAGGGACACAAACACAAGTGTCAGAAGCTGCAAATGTTGAAACATGCAGAAGGAAGTGACAACTGAGGTTTGGGCAACGTAAATAGCATCACGGGCCTAGTGCACACACACGCGGCGCACAAGGGCGCTTTTTTCTAGCAGGACAATATAGTGGCAAAAACACCATTTTGGCCATAATTCCCTGCAGACATGTCAGAACGACGAGCCGTTTAAACCACAACGGCCACGTCAATGATATCTACGTCTTGATAGGCTGCACGCCTACGTGCTGAGGCACAGCACGGATCTAAAAAATACAGAAATCTTCTGTGCGCCCGTGGCCGCCGACCGCCAGCCTTCTACCACTGTCGCCAGTCTCAGGGATCTGCACGTGAATGGACATGAGCCGAGGGGTCACCGTAAGCTGTGTACGACACACACAACAACAATAAGTTCCTGTCGCGGCACACAGCGGGTGTCATACACAACAGTGATCTATCCTAAAATATGCCCAAAACCACAGCTTGGGTCGTAACTCTACGCAAATAGGTGAGAATGCTATGTCGTCTGGACCTAGACATGTACGATCATGACTCAAACACTACGATGGGTCACATGCATGCATCTAGCATCAAACGGCGGACACACAATGTGAAAATATGCAAACCGGGTTCACGACCAGTCTACTGATAAACTCCTGCGTGATGCAGAAAAACTGTAGGACAGCCTCGGTGGTGTCCGTAGTTTTTGAACGGTCGTCAGTCAGTTCTAAGCTGGTAATCTGCCACCAGATGACGCACCGGTGCTACCAGGGTCAGCATCAGGGATCTGCACGAGTGTGGACACGGCCAAGTGGTCATAGTAAACTTTATAGGTCGAGAAGAACTTCACAAGTCGTAACACTCCCCAAAAACCCGATGGTAAGTTTGTCTAGACACGTACATTACTGAGATGAGTACAACGACGAGTGGAACAAAAAATGTAACACGAACATAGACACACTCCACACTCAACAACTCTCAAGCAATGGGCGAAGCGAAGTAGAACGAATGGTTACGAGGAACTTTCCGTGTGCTATCGCTTTCGTCAAGAACTCAGCACGTTGCATGTCAATGCCAATCCAAATGACGGAGATCACGTGTGGCTCCACCAGATCACGCACAAAGTGATGCTCAACCGCAATGTGCTTTGTGCGAGCATGAAAGACACCAGAGTTCTTCGCAATTGCAAGAGCACTCTAATGGTCGTTATGAAGCAGAATGGCAGGTACTAACTTACCGAGATCCAGAAATAAGCACTACAGCCATATCGCCTCAGCAGCCCCTGCACCCAGAGCAACATCCTCTGCCTCCAATGAGCTACGTGCAATGCAGCCCTGCTTCCCGCTGCGCCAACACATAGCGATACCACCGAGAACGAACACGTAATGCGTGCACCTGCATCTATTTGGGCTCCAGGCCCAGTCGTTGTCAGTGTGGCCATCAAGGACTACCGAATACTACCAGCGAAAGCAGAGTCTGAGGTATGGTGTAGAGACCACGTATCGTACCACTCGCATAGCTGCATGAAGGGCTCTAGCATGTGGAGCCTGCGAAAATTGAGCAAGGAGGTTGACGGCAAAGGCGATGTCAGGATGTGAGGTATTGGCCAGGTACACTAGAGATCCGATGAGACGGAAGTACAAGGTCACATCCACTGTCTCCCCTAGCTGTGTGGGATCGTCCACTTTCACGGCATCCTGTCCGTCAGGCATGATAGGTGTGCAAGCCATGGGCACTGCGCCGAGGAGGTCGCTGAAGCGCTCCCCTACAACATGTGTATATCGAGCTGATGTAGTACAATGATACGATGTCTGCGGTCTCGCACGATTTCCATGCCAAGAAACACCGCTACAGGACCAAGGTCCTTCATCCTATAGGCAGTCTGGAGGACAACCTTGGCTTTCTTCATGGCCTTCAATGAAGGGGAGAAAATCAGAAGGTCGTCAACATAGACTAGGATGGCAGTAAACCGCTCAGGAGTCCGTCGGATGAAGAGCGAGGGATCTCCCTCGCTATGTCTTTATTCTGTACGAGTCAGAGTGCCAGTGATCTCTGGTTCCAACACTTAGGAGACTACTCGAGGCCGAACAAGGACTTGTGCATGCGCAAGACCTTGTCACTATCCTCAAAGCCATGTGGCCGAGCTACGTAAATGTCCTCATCAAAAGAGCCATGGTGGAACACATTGCTCACATCCATCTCGTACAGTTGTCAGTCATGCTGAGCCACAACACTGAACAGAGCTCGAGCTGAGGTCATGCGGCCGACAGGGGCAAAGATGTCAGTGTAATCGATGCCCTCAATCTAAGAGTACCCCTTGACGACCAAGCGAGCCTTGTCGTGTTCTAGTGAGCCATCCGGCTTCACTTTCTTGCGAAAGACACACTTGACCTGAATATCCTTCCTCCCAGGTGGAAGGTTGAAAAGCTCTAAACTCCGTGCTCTCAGATGGCACGATGCTCATTCTCGCAGGCAGCACGTCAAGCGTCAGCATCTTGTGATGAGAGAGCTTCCTTCTGTGTGCCCCGATCAGGCGCCATAGAGGGAGAGCTCTGCGTGGCAAGTGCGCATGCCTCAGTGCTAGGTCTGACGACCACAAGATCGGCTACTATATCACAAGCGCTATGAAACTCGCAAGTGACGAGGTCGTTCCCTACGGGGCACGCTGGATGTACCTCTGTGGGGCCTTTGTGCCGGGATCATTACTTGCGATGCTACGAGTGGAGCGCCTGTGTATGGGACCAGACACTCGCTGAGCTCCGGAGTTAAATGGTCAAAGACGACCGCCAGGCTCACGAGAGTAACCTGGGCTTGAGGGGCACACCTCAGGCTAAAGAACAGGCACAATCACAGCTGGAGAGGGCTGAGGCAAGGGAGCTAGTCATGCCGTACGAAGAGATGCATGTGTTGGAGACAGAGGACTCCGTGTATCAGTAGGAGCCGGTGAGGCAGGGCCACGCACAGAGGCAGGAGTGCCGGCGGACACAAGTACAGTCACACAAGTACGCACATGTACAAGATCATGGGTACCTGTGGGATGCGAGGGAAGAGGGATAGAAGCCGGCGGTGCTCTAGAGGTCTCTGGGATGACAGCGATGATCGCTGGGTCATCAAGAGCCAGAGATCGTGAAGTGGAGGGAGCTCGAACGGACACATCAGCCTGGAGAGAGGTGCTTGCAAGCAGAGACTCCCCATCGAGAAACCTCATACGTAGGAACGTGCTTGACGAACAGCGACGTAATCGATGCCAGATCACAGTAGGTGAGGGACTCAAAGAAAGCCGTGTCGCGTGACTCAACAATGCGATGAGGAGCGGGGTCCCAAAAGCGCCAAGCCTTCGACCACGGGGAGATGCCTACGAAGGCACACAAGCGACCTCGTAGTGAGACCTTCGACCCCTGCTGGTCCTTGGTGTACCACACAGAAGCGAAGGATCCCCAGACGCAAGCGAGGTGCAAGTCAGCACGTTGGCCGAACCAGAGCTCATATGGTGTGACGTGGTCCGGAAGGGGACCGTGCGGAAGGCAGTTCCAGACCCAAGTCATGTAGGTGAAGCCTTAAAAAACGAAGGACTCTGGGAGACCGCACTCAGACCGCATAGCGCAAACCGCATCCTCCATGGTGCGGTTCTTACGCTAAAAAACACCATTCTACTAAGGAGTAGCAAGAGCGGAGACTTGGTGAAAAATCTCGTGCTCGGCGAAGAAGCTGTCTGTCTTGCCACCGCAGTCCGAGCAAAAGGTGTACAGCGTGTGGCGGGACTGACGCTCAGCCATCACTAACCAGAGGCGAAGCGCGAGGGTGGCATCACTCTTCTGGCGTAGGCTGTAGACCCACCGAATCTGGGTGAAGTCATCTGTCAGGGTGAGGACGCATCGACCTCGATCAGACAAAGACTCGACAGGATGAGGACCAGGAAGGTCCAAATAGACTAACTCAAGAGGGCGAGGTGCGCGAGAACGAGAGTCAGGGTAGGTGCAACGATGCATTTTACCTTGAGCGCATACGAGACACTCGGTTTTGGGCAGCTTCTCGAAAGAAGCCGCGTCAAGACCGAGGGTGGGCTGTGTCCGAATGAGCTTCGAGACAGTGTCAGAGCCAACATGACACAGGCGGCAATAAAGCAATTGCTGGTGCTCAGGAGACAAAACACTAGTGACAAAAACATGAGCTGAAGGGGAGAAGAAGAAAGGAGTAGAAATCCGAGAGACACGATACAGGTCATTCAAAACAAAGGCATGAAGAACAATGCTATGAGTGTCAATAGCAGTCACAGTCACAAACTCTGCAGTGTGCTCCACAGAGAGTCCCATCAGTGTGCAAGCACAAACAAAAAACTGAGCTCAAGATCAGGCACAAACAGCACCTCAGAAAGATATAGAGGACCGGACGGACCATTGAAACACACAACCCCAACACCCTAGACTAGCAAGGACTGACCACAGCCTGTGCGGACGCAACGAACAGACGCAACATGGCGGAGAATAACAAAATCACTACGACAAAAGGTCATGTGATAAGTGGCACCGGAATCGATGATTCAAGTGCCACCAGAATCATGACTGGAGGAAATCACTATACAACGGGCAATGGAACACTCGGCCTCAGACGAACATTGGGTAGCAGGTGAGGAGGAATGACGAAGGGCACAAAGGTGAGACTCATAGATTGAATGTGTATAGTCAGGCCCATCGTCATCACATGCCGACTGTGCCCACCCACACGAGGCATCCCGAGCCACAAGAACAGATAAAAAGTTAGTCTGTGAACCACCCGGCTGTAACAACACACTTGTACCTCCATGAAAGCAAAGCGCCAGAAGGTCTCGGAGCTCGGCGATGGTGCGTTCACATGGGTCTGGGTCACCGCTGGTCACCGGTGGTGAACCGGGAACTGCTGCGCTCGTGGTCGCCGCGTGCCCGGAGGATGTGCTGCTCGACGTAGACCGTAGTGCGTGCTCAGCCTGGAGCCCGCGAGTAATCCGCGCCCAGTCGAGAGGCTACTGGCACTCGGTGTAGCGATAAGAACCTCCATAGTTGTAGTAGTGAACAGAGCGTCCACTACTACTGCCTGATGACGGCTGCTGCTATGACTGCTATTGGCCTGAGTCGCACCTCTATCGCTCCTTCCTCCCCTGTGTTGTTGCAGCGACACCCTATGTCAGAGTCAGTGTAATCAGGGTGGAAGGGGAAGAGGAAGACGTGGCAGAGGATAAAGATGGAGTCTACATGAGGGGCATCGGTGGTGATGCGACGACTGCTGTAGTAAGGGAGTCTCCTGATGAACCACGGTAGCCTCATGGGCAGAAGTCAGAAAGAGCTGGTGCGCCCAGGGAAGAAGCTGTATTGAGGCCGAAAAAGGCTCGAGCATGGCGTCGCAGTACCTCGTGAAGATGTATGTGTGCTCAAGGCGAATTCCGAGCATGATCGTGCAGAGCTCCCACAGCTCTGTACCTCCTGAGGTCCCAAGGCGCATGCAGATGCGCATGACGCGTCGCCAGTAGTCGGATGCAAGATCGGCAGGCCCCTGACGAAGGGAGTGAAAGGCTCGAATGTGCGCGCCACGGGTGGCGTGCGTCTTTGCAACAAGCAGGGATAATGTCAGGTCCCAACCCCTACGTGGATCAGCGGCGGTGCCTATGCCCGCCTCGCCAAGGAACGAGCGGAAGTCGACGATGGTCTCATGCGACGTGGCGTAGATAAGTCCGTGCATCGCCCTAGCCGCTATCAGCACCTGTGCCCGGTCCGTTGTCTGATGCAGACTGTGGTAGTAGGGCCACACACCCTGTGAATTGGCCCAAACATGGAAGAGGATCTCCCAATAGTCAAAACCGTCCTCACTGACATACCGTGGGGGCGGTGTCTCGAATTCCTTGGGTTGCCGCTCCGTAAGGAGAGCAATCACAGGCTAGGAAGGACATAAGATGGGAAAGACACCGGGAAGAGGGAAGTCGTTGGGGTGGATGTCAGGCAACGATCAAATCTCCGAAAAGCGAGATGTGTGTGGGTCCCGAGAGCTTGTCTGAAGCTGGCGGAGACGCTCCTGAAGCACACAAATCTCACGCTCGGGGGAGTCGCCCTCCATGCCTGGCATATCACGATCCTCATCCCAAGGATCAAGAGGTGGTGGGTCGGCTCCAACTCCTGTCTCCGGTGCTGGAGCTGACTACTGTGTAGAGGGTGTGACACCGGCCGCTCCCTCAGGGATCTATCATGGGGTCGTGCAATGACCCCAAAGAAGCTCAGTGAGTGTACGGATGAGTTTAGTCTGCTCCCGCTACGGGCAACGCATCTCGTCGTGCTGGCTCCGCAGGTCCTCAATAGCCTGCTAACGTGGGCTCATGACCCTTGAGGAGGAAGAAGAGGGATCTAGTATCCTTTTTCCCTTATCAGTGGACGGAGCCATGTTGCCTTTCATTATGGGCTGAGACATCAACGTGGTTGAATTGCGAAAAAGTCACCGTTTTCTCGAGGAGTTGAAACGCTGGCAATTTTTTACTGTCCGACCATAACTTCACTAAGGAAAGTGCTGACGTAAGCAGGAAGTTGCTGACGTCAACATCACCAGATGACGTCAGCAAGGAAAAATGCTGACGTCAGCTCCCCTCCCTTTTTTGGCAACCCTCGCGGTTGCTGCGCGAGCAGGCGGTCGCTCCGTAGCACCCAAGCGGAAGCTGCGTGAAAGCTGCGCAGTAGCTTCCGCTCAGCTGCTGCTGCTTCTACGTTGTCAACTGCAGTAGCAGCCGCGCGGCTGCGTGCGCAGCTGTGGCAACAGCTGTGCAGTCCTCCTGTTGTTGTTGCACGCTGCTGCTGCCATCGCGCGCTCCTACCTCTGCTCCTGCTATGCTGCTGCTGCTGCCACTGCTGTTACGCTACTGTTGTGTTGCTGGCGCCGCTGCTCCTGCCGCTACTGCTGCGCTACTATTGTGTTGCTACCACCGCGTGCTGCTGTCGCTACATGTTGCTGTAGAGCTGCTACCGCCGTGCGCTGCTACCGCCGCGTGCTACTACCGCCGCTACTGCTACTGCTGTTGCTTTGCTGTTGCTGTGCTGTTGCTTAGTGCTATTGTTGCTGCATGTGCCAATGTTGGCAACTGCTGGCGACTGCGGCCTACTACAGCTATTGCCTGCTGCCGTTAGCGACTACTGCTCATGCAGTCTCACGTGATGATGGTGAGCGACGTGGACGGCAGTCGGCTCTCGTCGATAGGTCCCTGTGGATCTACTGCAGTGGTGACTCTCACTGTTGCTGCTCTGCACCGTCTTTGCTACGCAGCTTGGTGAGAACTGTCTCACCGCTCTGATACCATGAGAACATGCGTAGAAGCTTCCTAGCGACACAGCTGTCGACTAGGCGTCAGTGCGTGGTCAGATAATGACAATAGTCACAAGTCGTGCACACAACAGCAAGGGTCTGGCTAGGAGACACAAGGCAAAGTGTCATAATGCTTCAATAGCATTTGGAGAGAGAAATGACAAATGACAGGTCTATGGCATAAGTACTTGCCGTAGCGCACGGGGGGTATCACACGCGGCAGTGCAAGATCTGTCCTAAAACCAGCCCAAAACCACTGTTTTGGCTGTAACTCTGAGCAGACATGTCAGAACGCTATGCCGTCTGGACCTAGACGTGTAGGATCACAACCCGGACGCCACGACTGGTCACATGCATGCATCTAGCATCAAATGGTGGAAACACAATGCAAAAATATGCAAATCGGACTCATGGCCAGTCCACTGATAAACTCCTGCGTGTTGAGGTCCCGGGTAGCGTCCGGAGCTCTGGAACGGTCGTCGATCAGCTCCTAGCTGGTAGTCCGCCACCAGATGACACACCAGTACCACTAGGTTCCGCATCATGGATCTGCACGAGTATGGACACGGCCGAGTGGTCACAGTAAACTGTACAGGTCAATAGGAACCTCACAAATCACAACAGGGAGGGGGGGGGTTGGATTGGAGATAGGGTGAAGAAATGGGGATGGCGAGAACGAGGGGCCGAGGCTGGAGAAAAGGGAAGGTAATGGA
The DNA here is from genome assembly GCA_023375785.1 of Penium margaritaceum. Taxonomy (NCBI): domain Eukaryota; kingdom Viridiplantae; phylum Streptophyta; class Zygnematophyceae; order Desmidiales; family Peniaceae; genus Penium; species Penium margaritaceum. Next base: position 10,833 of record SZWC01012729.1, on the reverse strand, counting down.
AAGGGAGACGGAGAAATGGACGGGTGGAGAATGGGGGTAATTAATTCAAGTGGACAAGGGAAGGTGGGAATGTAGGCTACAACAATTGTTTGCACTCTAGCACAAGCTTTGCGTCGAGCTGTTTGTATAGATGATGTTCTATCCGCTGTGCAGTGAAAAGGAGGACCTACACGATTAAACAATCCTGAGAAGAAGAAGCAATTTGTAGCTTTATTTGATAAAAGCTGAAGATGTGAAGAAGCCACCAAAGAAAAGAAGGTGGGACTGCAATGGGTGCCATTTGAACAACTCACTCGCGCACTACCTAACGCTTGTCACTAACCTGCTTGAGAGGACGGAGGAAAGAGGAAGTCATCATGCACAATGTTCGAGTTTGGTCACATCCAGAAAGTTAAGAACTCTCAAATTCTTGAATTAATCTTGGATTTCAAGACGAGGTGGAGATGAACTCGAGACACTTTGAGACATGACCGGTATTCGGGGCACAACAATAATTTTTGGATGAGAAAAAGTTTGAGGTGAGATGAATCTTATCTCGTCTCGTCTTAAACTCCTGCTAGTGGAAACTTGACGTGGTGAGGTATGTTGCCAAGTGTGAAGCCTGGGAGTGCGTTATTGTGTAAAGCCCAGGATTATCGTGGCAAGTATCTTGACTGGAGTGGTGAAAGACACACAAATCACCTCTTGACTCTGCCCATCCACTAACTATCATTGCGGGAAGTAAAGCTCTTGCATACAACATCTGCATACACCCTGTTCGTTATGGGTGCAACACAAATGACCTCTTGGCTCT
>SZWC01012727.1:44364-69364 GCA_023375785.1 Penium margaritaceum | reverse complement strand
CAAGGGGAAGCTGAGTGTGCCAAGGTAGTTGTGGGCCACCACGTTGTGCCTGCGAGTGAGTGGCGTCAAGTCCAGAGTCACCAAGACTAAAACAGCAACACTCCCCCATGACCCGACGACGCCAGATGCCACAAGGAGATACGGGGCACAACACAAGGTGACAAGCACAAACAGCACGAGCAGCAGGAAGAAGCAACTAGGACGGACAGACACATCAGCCAGGGTCAACGCGCAGAGACTGAAGACCAACAGCACGCACGGCCTCCTTGAACTTGCCACCACCCAACGCCTTCGTCAGAAAGTCAGCGCGCTGGTGCCATGTGCCAACGCCAAGCAAGCGAACGTCGCCACAAGCAATGCGCTCGAGCACAAAATGATGCTCAATGTTGATGTGCTTGGTGCGGGTGTGATGCATGCCATCATGCTCAGCGATGCGGCGTGTGCTCTCGTTGTTGCAGCGCAGTGTGATGTAGTGAATGGGCTGGCGCAGCTGCTGCATGAGACGACACAACCGAATGCTTTCACAGACCTCGGCACCCAGGGCAACGTACTCTGCCTCAGTCAAGCTACGCACGACACAACCGTGCTTCCCGCTCTTCCAAGAGATGGTTGTGCCCCCGACAAGGAAGATATACCCAGACCGACTGCGAGCATCGCGATCCTGTGCCCAATCGCAGTCTGTGTACCCCTCAACCACGACAGAGGGCTGGGCACGAAAACACAAGCCCAAGCGAGGGGTGGACACGATATAGTGAACACGCAGCGCAGCCTCAAGATGGAGACGACATGGGGACTGCGAGAACTGCGACAGGAAGTTCACAGCAAACGTTGCGTCTGCAGGGGTGGTGGCGCCGAGAAACATCAAAGAACCAATGACAGAGAGATAGGTCGAGACATCGACCGGCTCCCCCAGACGAGCTGGGTCCATAGTTTTCAGGAGCCGCTGCCCAGCAGGCGTCATGGGTGTGGAGGCATGTGGAGCGGCAGCCAACAAGTCAACACACCGCTCCCCCAGGGTCCAAACGTACCCGGCCTGATGCACGTGTAGCATGTGCCGCTGACGGTCACGCTCAATCCCCATGCCCAAGAACACACGGGCTGGGCCAAGATCCTTCATCTTGTACGCAGACTGGAGGAGTGCCTTCACAGTCTGGACAGCGTGAGGATCTGGAGAGGCGATCAGAAGATCGTCGACTTAGACCAAAATGGCAACAAAGGGTGCCGACGGAGCACTCACAAAGAGCGATGGATCAACCGGACTACGACGATACCCACCGCGCTCAAGGGTGGCGGAGATCTCGAGGTTCCAGCAGCGCGGCGACTGTTTGAGCCCATACAAGGACTTGCAGAGGCGCCAGACACTGTCAATACCATCCTCGAAGCCAGTGGGTTGGGCCAAGTAGATCTCCTCGTCGAGGCGACCGTGCAAGAAGGCGTTGTTGACGTCCATCTGGTGCAATTCCCAGTCATGCAGGGCCACCTGGCTCAAGAGTGCCTTGGCGGTGGTATACTTACCCACAGGGGCAAATGTAGCATCAAAGTCCACTCCCGGCACTTGGGAGAATCCCTTAGCCGTAAGGCGAGCCTTGTAGCGCTCAAGTGAGCCATCAGGCTTCAGTTTGTGGCGATACACCCAGCGGGCGGCGATGGCCTTGCGACCAGGTGGCAGCTGAACGCTCTCATAGACGGCGTGTGCACGGAGAGCATCAAGCTCCTCGTGCATGGATTGCTCCTAGAGCGTAGCGTTTGGAGCAGAGCGGGCCTGACGTATGGTATTGGGCTCGAGTGGGAGTGCATTGGAGCTCTGCACAGTGAGCGCGGTGGCCACAGAGGCGCTTCGCACAGGCGGAGTGGACTCTGCAGCCGTGACAGCTCGGTAGAGCTCCTCAGCAATCATGGAGTATCCCAAGGCCGTGTTAGGCTGGACCACACTGGCAGACAGGCCAAGAGTGTCGAGACCAGTGTCACCCACGGGATCGGTGGGAGCCGACAGAACAGCGGGGCGGATGGACCGTGACGCCTCAACAGGACGAGGAGGAACAGGGGTCGTGAAAGGGGACGACGGTAAGGGCCGAAGGCGTCCACCATGGGCTTGACTGAAGGGAGAGGGAGCCGACATGGGCAAGGGTGCAACCGGGTCCAGGACAGAAGGAATCGACGTGGGCGGAGGCTGTGGCGCACAGGCAGCCGAAGAGGAGGCAAGCGAGGACGCAGGAGATGCTGTAAGGGGCGCCACCGACAATGATGCAGGTGAAGGTGTAGAGGATGTTGCAGGTGATGCCGCAGAGGGTGCAGAGGGTGCCACATGCAAGGATGGAGACAATGCTGCAGATGGTGCCCTAAATGAGGACATTGGCGATGACGCAGAGGGTAGTGTAGGGGATGATGCAAGCAAAGAAAGAGACGCAGACGTAGGTGTGGATGCAGACGTGACAAGTGTGGGTACCGATGCAGACGGGGATGACGTGGGAATGCATGCACCGCCAGAGGGCACAACAGAGACACCACCCCCCCCGGCAGGAGGGAAGGATGCAGGCAAGGAACCACGACGTGCAAGATCGCAGGAGAAGAGCGTTTTGAAGAAGAGAGCATCGCAAGACTCGACAACGCGAAGACGCTCAGGGTCCCAAAAGTGCCAGGCTTTTGACTCGGGAGACACGCCCAGGAAGGGAAAAAGACGACCGCGAACTGACAGCTTGCCATCGCGCTGATCGTCAGGGAGCCAGACGCAGGCGATGCTGCCACACACACGAGCAAGGCGTATGTCCGCACAACGACCAGACCAGCGCTAGAACGGCGTGACATGATGGGGTAATGGACCATGAGGGATGCGGTTCCACACCCACGTCATGTAGCACATGGCCTCAAAGGCGAATAGTGGAGAGAGGCCGGACTCAGAGAGAAGGGTGCGAACACTATCGGCCAGAGTACGGTTCCAACGTTCAGAAACACCATTTTTTTGTGGTGTGTAAGGAGCAGAGGACTCAAGACGCACTCCTTGCGATTGGAGGAAACGAGCAGTGGGACCCAGGAACTCCCCACCACAGTGAGAGCGGAAGACGGCCAGCTTGTGCTGACAAGTATGCTCAGCCTGGACAAGCCAGGACTCAATGATGGGTCCGACATCACTCTTTTGGTGCAAGGCAAAGACCCAACGAAAACGAGAAAAGTCATTAGTCAGACAGAGGACGTAACGTCCAAGGCCACCAGCAAACTCATCAAGAAGGGGACCCATGACGTCCGCGTGGACAAGGACAAGGGGGTGAAGTGTGCGAGAGTCAGATACGGGGAAAGGAGGGCGATGCATTTTGCTCTGCACGCAGTCGAGGCAGTCGGCAGTGGAAGGAACCGGAAATGTGCCAGGGTGAAGACCAACAGCTGGTTGATGACGAAGTAGACTGTTAATGGCAGCAATGTGCACATGGCAGAGGCGGCGATGCAAAAGACGTGTGTGATCGGGCGAGAGCGACGGAGCAACATGCACATGAGCGGTAGCGGCAAGAGAAGGGCCGGGTGCGAACAGAGGCACACGATACAGCCGATCACAACGAAGACCGCGAAGCACGATGCGGCCACAGGACTGCAGCGCGACAGTGTCCACACCACGATAGGCGACGAATTCCATACCCTGATCATCGAGAGTGGGGACAGACAACAGACTGACTTCAAGAGCAGGCACAAACAGGACATCGGACAAGAAGAGATCACCCGCAGGGCCAACAAAATGCACGACACCAACACCTTCAACAGGGAGCACCTGGCCGGAACCAGTACGCACGTGACGCACGTCACCGACAGGCCCCAACGACACAAAAGCTCCACGAGACGACGTCATGTGGTGAGTGGCCCCTGAATCAATGATCCAGAAGCCAGGGGAGACACGGGCGGGAGACGAAACGTGACAAGCGGCAACAGTACCGGTGAACGCATCAGAGGACGGCGCACAACCGGGAACAGCAACCAACAGACGTGGACGTGCAACACACCGCCAGTCCTCAATCCAGGCATCCTCCGCCACAGTCGCAGCCAACAGCACACCACGCAAGGACCCATTTGACTCACAAAGGTGACCCCGGGACTCAACGGCAAGACTCACACCATCGCCTGCTGTAGGGGGGCTCGGCTGTGAGGAACAGGACGCAGACGGAGATGATGTGCATGGGTCCGCACGTAGGTCAATGTCTGACGCTGTGTGAGGCCACAACATGATGGATGGGATGTCAGGGAGCCGAAGCAGAGGAAGGTCCGCACTCCGGCGGACCGGCCCGGGTGGCGGACGAAGAACCGGAAACGCACGCGGGACCGTTGCGGAGAGCCACGACGGGGGCACGTAGGAAGAAGGCGGTAGCCCGGAGAACGATGGGGCCCAGTATGGTGGAGACCATGAGGGCCCGGGCGGTGGCAGCACTGGAGAAGCCATGCGACTCATGAGACAACATCCGGGTGCTGGAGAGGGATACCAAAGAAAAGAAAGGGAACACGAGACACGTGCGGGAGGTCTCCCGTGGCACCGGTACAGAACACCGAGTGCCCAGGTCTCGACCAGGCAGGAGAAAAATCAACGGCCGGAGCCAAGAAAGGAAGAGAAAGATGAAAGAAAAAAAAAAGTAAAAAGAGAAGAAAATATGGCAAAGAAAAAGGAATAAAAGGGTGCTTGGATGCAAAAGAAAAGGAAAACGCCACGGGCCCGAGCCGTAAGCTCGACGGACCACGGTGTGCTGAGGTACCGGAACAAAAGGTGAGAGGTGGGGTATCAACCAAGAGTGGTAAAAAAAGTAAGAGGATAGAAAAAGGTGTAAGAGAATGGAAAAGAAAGGAGGGTAAAAAAAAAATAAGGGAGAGATGGGGACTGGTCAAATATCACCCCCAGGTTCGTCACTCAGGTGAGTCTCGGACGTGGGGTAGGGGGTGCGCCAAGAGGTGGGTGGTCGAGCAGGGGGTGCGAGTGGCTACGAGCTCCGAACGGTGGGAGTCCGCCGGCGAGCTCAGAGGTGAAATGCAACGGTGAGCTCAGGAACGAACGGTGGGCCTGCCTCGCGGGAAGCTGCACGGTAGCTTCCCGCGAGGCAGCAAAGTTGCGGCTACCTGCGCACGCGCTGCTGCTGGCTCCGGAGAAAGGCGGAATGCAGCAGCCGCCCGGGAGGGGCAAGGTGTAAGCGGGAACGCAAAATGCAAAACGCCAAGCGCAGAACGCAAGACGCAAAACGCAAGGGCACAAAATGCAACTGCAATGGAGATGCGTGCGGCCGCTGCTGCGGCGAAAGGCGCCAAAAGAGGTACTGCAATGACGGAAGAAGCACCTGAGGGTGCTACCGCGGCGGAAGAAGCACCAGAGAGTGCTGCCGCGACGGGAGAAGCACCAGAGGGTATTGACGTGGCAGAAGAAGCACTAGAGGGTGCTGCCGCGGTGGAAGAAGCACCAGAGGGTGCTGCCGCGGTTGGTGGCACACCAGAGGGTATTGCCGTTGCTACGAATGGTGTGACTCAGATCTCACACCGGCGGCAGATGCCCCATGGACCGTCGCGAGTGTGGCACAGAGAGCCACAGACAAGAACCGGTTGTGGCCAGACCGCCACCGCGATAGCTGCTGTGGTTGCAACAACAGCGCATTACCGCCGTCGTTGTCGTGCAGTTGTGTTGTGCAAGACGGATGTCGCCACCAAGATGGCAGCCGCGACGAGGGGAACTGCGGGGAAATTTTGGCAGCACTTTGCCTCCAGCTCTGCCGAAAGACTGCGTGATGTGAGCTCTCAGCTAAGGGCCTCCACGTTGCCAAGACCTGTCCGTCCCACGCAGCCCAGCCCAGCCCAGTCCAGGAGTCCCTACGGTTGTTGCTGCTGCTGTATGCTATATGGCGGAATGCGGAGGTGCAGGCTCTCAACTGCTCTGATACCATGAGGGAAAGAGACAACCCCCTTAGCAACACGCTGTGTGGGAGAGCACACTGTGAGGAACACAATGTGACAGACGGTGCTTGAAACGGTTGAGAGACGGCAAAGACATACTTGAAAGAGTAAAGTAGAAGCAAGAATGAGCGAGGGCGATAGATATACTCCCTCGCCTAGGCAACGCGCGTGCACTTCTGCGCAAGCCTGTCACCTAGGGTGAAGAAAATAGCAACTAATTTGTCACTACCTACCAGACAAGACAGGGCCAGGTCCCCGGTTTAGTGCGGGCTGCTCGGTTGTCAGAATGACGAACCGAAAGAAGCAGCGGAAGCAGAAAAAGCAGCCCTATACAACAACAGTAAGAAAAAGCAAGAGCAAGGTCACTGATAAAACGAGCTCCGGGAGCTGGCCACCGAGAGAATTCCTGTAAGCACACTGAGCTGTGCAACGGGAAGCTGAGTGTGCCAAGGCAGTTGTGGGCCACCACGTTGTGCCTGCGAGTGAGTGGCGTCAATTCTAAAGGTCACCAAGACTGACACAGCAACAGGATTTTGACGCCATTCGGTCAAGGGCATATTGGCCCCCTGCCCCAGCCTACGGAGTTCCATTCCTCAGGGTTCTGACATAATCGACCACTTCTCAGTGTTGTGATTTGTGACGTTCATGTCGACCTGTACAGTTTACTATGACCACTCGGCCGTGTCCATGCTCGTGCAGATCCCTGATGCGGACCCAGTGGCACCGGGGCGTTGTCTTGTGGTGGACTACCTGCTCGGAGCTGATCGACGGTCGCCCCAGAGTCCTGGATGATGTCTGGGACCTTCTGCAGGTTTTCTACAGCTTGTAGGATTTTATTGGTGGACTGGCCGTGGGCCCGATTTGCATGTCTTTGCATTGTGTGTCCAACGTTTATTGCCGGATGCATGCATGTGACCAGTCGTAGCGTTTGGCTTGAGATTCTGCACGTGTAGGTTCAGACGGCGTAGCGTTCTGATTTGTCTAGGCTGAGTTACGGGCAAGACAATGGTTTTGGGCCGGTTTTAGGACAGACCTTGCACTGCCGCGTGCGACAACCGCCGTGCGCCACGGCAGGTACTTATGCCATGGACCTGTCATTTGTCATTTCTCTCTGCAAGTGCTATTGAAGCATTGTGACACTTTGCCTTGTGTCCCCTAGCCAGACCTTTGTCGTTGTGTGCACGACTTGTGACTGTCGTCATCGTTTGACCAAGCAATAATGCCTAGTTAGCGGCAATATCGCTAGGAAGCTTCCACGCATTTTCTCATGATATCAGAGCAGCAAGACTCCTCTCGTAGAGCTGCGCTGTAGAGACACAGCACTCGTAGCAGCAGTGAGAGTCACCGCTGCCACCGTATCCTGGGACTTGTTGCAGCCGTTTTTCAACAATGACATCATCACTCAGTCCCCACCACTACATCGGGTGAGCTACGGCATTTACTAGCTCCTGTAGCAGCAGCACCAACAGCAGCACCACTGTGTGGAAGCAGTAGCCGTGTCTGGCTACCAGCCTATACGCAAAAATAAAGAAGTAGCAGCTCACAGCAGCAGCTTGCGGCGGCGGCTGCGAGCACTGAGAGCGAGCAGCAGCGGCAGCTGCTCGCAACAGCGACGGCATCAGCAGCCGCAAGCAACAACAGCAGCGCATTAGTAGCAGCAGAAGCAACAGGAGCACAGCAGCAGCATTGCAGCAGCGAAGCAGCAGCATTGCAGCTACTGCGCAGTTTCTGCGTAGCAAAAACTACGCAGCACTACGCAGGCCTGTGTAGCACTGCGCTAGCATACGCAGACCCTGTGCAGCCGCGAGCAGGGGCTGACGAGATCACCCTCACCAGTCACACAGAGTTCGCATGACCTTCCAAAAAAACAATCGCTGGCGTATGCTAGCAAAAAAGTGCTAGCATTTTTTTCGCTAGAGTAAGAAACGCTGATGTCATCATCGGCTGTGCTGACATCAGCAATTGTGAGGTCAAAACGTCAATTTTTCTGAAGTTTTAACTCCTCGAGAAACGCTGTCGGTTTCTCGTTCTGAGCATTTTTTAAGTGCGGTCCCATACTGAGCACTGACATGGCTCCGACCGGTGACAAGGGCAAAGGATCACCAGATCCTTCTTCCTCCTCCTCCAGGGTCATGAGCCCACGCTCGCAGGCCATTGCAGACCTCCGGAGTCAGCAGGATGAGATACGTCGCCTACAGCAACAGCAGACCGACGCCATCCGCACGCTCATTGATCTTCTTCAGAGTTAGTCCACAGCCCTACAACACACCTCCGGGGGAGTCGATGGTGTCACACCTTCTGCACAGCAGTCAACATCTACACCACGGAGAGTGGCAGGACAGGACCCGCCACTTCTTGATCCTTTGGAGGAGGACCCTGATATGCCAGGCATGGACGATGACACTCCTGAGAGGGAAATTTGCGTACTTCAGGAGAGTCTTCGCCAGTTGCAGACGCGTTCCGGTTCCCCGTTCCCGGACATCCGATCTTCACCTGAGACCTACCTTGGCGACTTTCCTCGTCCCGATGTCTTCCCCATCCCTAGTCTTTCCCATCCTGTGGTTGCTCTCCCTACGGAGCGGCAACCTAAGGACTTCGAGACACCGCCCCCACGATATGTCAGCGAGGACGGCTTTGACTGCTGGGAGACCCTTTTCCAGGTCAGGGCCACTTCAGAGGGAGTTTGGCCCTACTACCACAGTCAATACCAGGTTATGGACCATACTCAGGTGCTGACAGCGGCTCGGGCAATGCGCAGACTTCTTTACGCCATGCCTTGCGAGATTGTCGTGGAATTTCGCCCCTTCCTTGGAGAGGCCGGCACAGGCGCGGGTGCTGACCCACGTCGGGGCTGGGAGCTGGCATTGTTCCTGCTTGCTGCAGAGACGCACGCCACCCGCGCGGCTCACATCCGCACCTTCCACTCCATTCGTCAAGGACCTGCCGAGCTCGCAGCCGCTTACTGGCGGCGCGCCATGTACATCTACACGCGCCTTTGGACCGCAGGAGGGACACAACTGTGGGCGCTTCGCACGCTCATGATCGGAGCCCGTCTTGAGCATGCCGACATCTTCACGAGGTACAACGATACCGCGCTCTAGCCTTTCTCCACCTCCCTTTAGCTTCTCCCTTGGACACATCAGCTTTTCCTCCAGGTGACATCCGCTCGTGAGGCAGCCGTCACCCACCAGGAGAGTTCACTTGCTGCACCGGTCATCACGTCACCACCGACGCCTCTCTCGCAGTTCACTTCTCCATCCTCTGGCACGCCCTCCTCTTCCCCTTCCACCCCAGCTATCCTGACTCAGACGCAGGGTGTGGCAATAGCAGCACAGGGAAAGAAGAGCAGAAAGAAGCGTGGCTCAGGCTAGCAACAGTCACCGCAGCAGCAGTCACCACAGCAGCAGTCATCAGGCGGTAGCAATGGACGAAGTGTTCACTGCTACAACTATGGAGGCGCTCATCGCTACACCGAGTGCCAGCAGCCGCTCGAATGGATGCGGATCACTCGCGGTCTTCAGGCTGACCATGCATAGCGGTCTGCGTCGAGCAGCACAGCCTTTGGTCGCGTGGCGACCACGACTGCATCAGTTCCCGCTTCCCCACCGATGAGCAGCGGAGACCCGGACCCCTGTGACCGCACCATCGCCGAGCTCCGTCAACTCGTGGCGCTTCACTCTCAGGGAGGTGTGAGTATGTCATCACACCCGGGTGGTTCACAGACTGTTTGTTTGTCTGTTCTCATCTCTCGTGATGACTTGTGTGGGGGAGCATAGCTGGCATGTGATGATGATGGGCCGGACAGTACATATTGGATTTCTGACTCTCACCTGTGCAGCCTTTGTTTTTCTCCCTCCTCTGTTGCTAGGCACTCGTCTGCAGCCGAGTGTTCCATTGTCCGTGGCACCGTGACGTCCTCCAGTCGTGATTCGGGTGGCACTTGGATCATCGATTCCGGTGCCACTCACCACATGACATGTCGTCGTTGTCCTCGGTCCTGTGACATCTGTTTGTTCTGTTGCACAGGCTCTAGTCAGTCCTTGCCAGTCCAGGGTGTTGGGGTTGTGTGTTTCGACGGTCCTTCTGGCCCCTTGTATCTCTCCGACGTGCTTTTTGTGCCTGATCTTGAGCTCAACTTGCTCTCTGTGTGTGCCTGCACTTTGATGGGACTCTCTATGGAGCACACTGTCGACTCTATGACAGTGAGTGATCTTGATACTCGCACTGTTGTTCTTCGTGCCTCTGTTGTGGATGATCTGTATCGTGTTCCTTGGATCTCTTCTTCTCCTTGCTCCCCTTCCCCTCCTGCTCGTGTGTTTGTCACTGGTGTCCTGTCTGCTGAGCACCAACACCTGCTGCATCGACGTCTGCATCATGTGGGCTCTGACACTATGTCGAAGCTCATTATGACACAGCCTGTCCTCGGTCTTGTTCCTCGTTCGAGAAGCCGCTCAAGACCGATTGTCTGTTCTTCGCTTAGGGTAAGATGCATCGCTGCACTTACCCTGGCTCCCGTTCTCGAGCCCTTCACCTCCTCGAGCTGGTCCATTCGGACCTTCTCGGTCCTCTCCCTGTCGAGACCTTATCCGTTTGGGGCCGATATGTCCTGACCCTGACCGCCATAGCGGTCGCCAGCCCTGACGCCTTGGCCTCGTCCAGCAGCTCCACTACTCCGACCGCTCCGCCAGTCCATCCGACACAAGCGCCGCCGGAGCACCATCCGCAGCTGTCAGCACCTCCATTTCCTTCCCCAGCAGAGTCCTCCTCCTACCCGGGCTCCGGTGCCATCACTCCGCACTCAGTCTACACTCGCGGACCGTCCTCCCGTGAACATTAGCTAGAGTAGTTCATCGCGCTCCAGCTCGGCCTGCCTCGCCCTCCCCCCCAGGGAAGTGCGAGTTGCGTCACCTCCTGCTCCCCTGTATAGCCTTGCATGACTGAGACTGAGCTGCGGTCGTGTCCCATATCCTCGTCTGTCTTGTCCTCTCCCGTGGTCTCCTCTACTCCCTTCCACGATGACGTTGCCCGGCTTGATGACTGGCAGTCTCGGTTTGCGCCTCCTTCCACCGCGTCCGCGTCTCTTCCTTGTTGTCACGTGACCGTTAGTGACCTGGCGACCCCGGTCCAGGACCCCGCTGAGACGTGGATCATCAACTCCGGGGCCACGCATCACATGACGGCCTCCTGTGAGGCCTTTAGTATGCTCAGTCGTGTTGGCGATGTCTCCGGTGTCCGGACGGGCTCAGGACAGGTGTTGCATGTCCGTGGTGTCAGTGTCATTCGTTTCCGTGGTCCTACCGGTGATGTCTTTCTCACTGATGTCCTCTTCGTCTCAGGTCTCGAACTTAGCCTCCTGTCCGTAACTGCCCTTGACCGCATGAGCATGGACGTTGTGCACTCCCGTGGTGTTGGCACAGTGTCGTTGCGTCTGTCCGGTCTCGTCGTACTGCACGCCACCGCCCGTGGCAACCTGTGGCATGTCCCTTGTCTGTCTTCCTCTACTTCCCTCCCCTCCCCGTCGGCCGCCACAGGCCATGTGTTTGTCACCAGTACGCTCTCTTCTCAGCACACCCGCCTCTTGCACCGCCGTCTTTGCCACGTCCACTCTGTTGTCGTAGATAGCATGCTCCGCACCCAGCCGGCCAAGGGCCTTGACCCGGAGACTTTCCCTCTCCCGTGCCCCACAGAGTGCATTGATTGCGCTCAGGGCAAGATGCACCGGTCAATGTACCCTTTGTCTTCTTCCCGTGCATCCGCCCCTCTCAATCTGGTCCATTCTGATGTAATGGGCCCTCTCCCTACCGAGTCCGTCCGAGAGCATGGCCGTTATGTCTTCACCCTCACTGACGATTATTCTCGCTACCGCTGGGTCTTCCGCCTTCGGCAGAAGAGTGATGTCGTCTAAGCCATCCAGGACTGGCTCGTCCTTGCGGAGCGCGAGTGTGGTTGCTCTCTTTGCCGCTTTCACTCCGATCACAGTGGTGAGTACATGGGTACGACCACGACCTTTCTCGCCTCCCGCGGTATCCACTATGAGACGTCTGCGCCCTACACGCCCGCCCAAAACGGCGTCTCCGAACGGTGGAACCGTACCATGGCCGACGCCGTCCATACCATGCGAGTCAATTCTGGTCTCTTCGATGGCTTCTATTTTGAAGCCATGGCCTACATGACATGGGTCTGGAATCGCATTCCCCACGGTCCCCTTCCCCGCCAGTCCACGCCGTACCAGCATTGGTGCGATCAGCGCGCTGACCTCCACCCAGCTCACGTCTGGGACTGCGTGGCCATTGTGTGGCTGCCCGCCTCGCATCAGGGCAGCAAGCTCGTCCCCCGCGGACGTCCCTGCACCTTGGTGTCTCTCGTCAGTCCAAGGCCTGACGCTTTTGGGATCCATCCCTGCACTGCATCGTTGAGTCCCACGATGCCCTCTTTTTTTACGACCTGTTTTCCCGCGACCTCATTCGCTCCGGCTCGTCCGTGTCTATCCCGTCGCGTGGGGGAGTGGTGAATCCGTCCTCTATCCTGCCACTTCCGGGTGACACATCCCTCAGTCCCTCTGAGCCGGCAGCCCCAGTCGCATCCGCTGGCCCCTCCAAGCCAACAGTCCCGTTGGCGCCCACTGGCCCCTCCGAGCCGACAGTCCCAGTCGCGTCCACTGGCCTCTCTGGGCCGGCAGCCCCAGTCGCGTCCACTGGCCCCTCCGGGTCGGTCGCCCTGGTCTCGTCCACTGGCCCCTCTTGGACGACAGCCCCAGTCGCGTCCACTGGCCCCTCTGAGGTGGCAGCCCCGGTCGCGCCCACCGGCGCCTCCGGGCCGGCAGTCCCAGTCGTGACCACTGGCCCCTCTGGGCCGGTAGCCCCAGTCGCATCCACTGGCCCCTCCGGGCCGGCAGCCCAAGTCGCGCCCACTGGCCCCTTCGGGCCGGCAGCCCCGGTCATGCCCACTGGCCCCTCCAGGCCAGCAGCCCCGGCCGCCTCCGTTGTCCCGTCGGACTCAGTGCCACCTCCTGCCCTTCCATGCTACACAAGTGGCCCAGGTGGCAGCCTCCGACCCAGGCCGTCGGTGAGCACGCAGACCGTCGCACCGCGCTCCGTGGCGCTTCGACCCCTTGTGGCTCCATGTGTCTCCTCCACTCCCATGGTCGTGAGTGGGGATCCTAGCACCAAGACCCTCAGCCTGACCACTTCGACCATCATTGCAGACCTTCACCCGGGCTCCGCACTGGGCTACGCCATGCTTCATCATGAGGATCGGCACGTTGTCATGGCTGCGCTCGCGCGCATCCCACCTAGAGCTCCAGATGCACACGCTCTCTCAGACCGCTCCACAGCACGCCCGGAGGACCCAGCCACCCTACGCAAGGCATGAGCCTCTCTTGAGGCTGCACACTGGGATGCTACTTGTACAAAAGAGCTCGCTGCCATCTGAGTGCACCACGTGTACGACCTCGTCGACCTTCCTCCAGGTCGGAAGGCCAGCGGCACCAAGTGGGTCTTTCGCCGCAAGTGGAAGCCCGACGGGTCCTTGTGAAGGCCCGCCTCACAGCCAAAGGGGTTTGCCCAGATCCCTGGGGCCAATTACGACCAGATCTTTACCCCAGTTGGCCGGATATCCACTAGTCGGGCGCTCTTCAGCCTAGTTGTCCAGCATGGGTGGGAGCTGCATCAGATGGACGTGAGCAACGTTTTTCTCCATGGCTCACTGGAGGATGAGGAGCTCCACATGGTGCAGTCCCCAGGCTTGGACGATGGCATTGGGAGAGTCTGGCGGCTGCGGAAGGCCCTTTATGGCCTGAAGCAGTCGCCTCGGTGCTAGAGCCAGGAGATCAGTAGCACGCTCCTTTGCGGTGGCCTCCAGTGCAGCACAGCTGAACCCGCACTATTTGTCAGTCCTCGAGGCCAGACTTTTGCTGCTGTTTTGGTTTATGTCGACGACCTCATTGCATCGCTAGACACGACTGCCATCCAGCGTGTTAAGGACTTGCTTCACGTCGCCTACTACATGAAGGATCTCGGATCTACCCGAGTCTTCCTGGGGATGGAGCTCGAGCATAATCGCTCCCAGGGCATCCTGCACATCTACCAGGCTGCCTATGTGCAGACTCTTTCCACCCGCTTTGCGGAGGACCTGCCACTCGTGCCGAGCGCATCTTTACCCATGTCACCTGATGGCCAGGTGAAGCTGAAGAGTCCTGACCAAGCTGTTGTGGGGGAGCCAATTGACGTGACCACGTATCTACGAGTCATCGGGTCACTAGTGTTCCTGGCGACGACGACGCGCCCAGAAATTGCGTTCGCCGTCAACCTCCAGGCCCAGTTTTCTTAGGAGCCGCGTCACCTCCACTTCGAGGCCACAATCCGAGTACTGCACTATGTCGTCTCGACTCCTCGGCGAGGTCTCATGTTCCGTCGCCAGCCGTCTCTTGTCGCGGTGGGCTATACCGACAGTGACTGGGCCGTCAGTCTGGACAGTAAGAGTCGCACAGGCTGGATCTTTCTAGTTGGTGGCACAGTTGTGTCTTGGCACAGTGGCAAGCAGGGGTTCATTGCACGTAGCACTGCTGAGGCTGAGTACGTTGCCCTTGGTTCAGGCGCGTGTGAGAGTGTGTGATTGTATCGTCTATTGTCCGAGTTGCGTCAGTTTGTCGCATCCATCACGTTGCATTGTGACAATGAGAGTGCCATGGCAATCACCGACAATGACGGTATGCATCATACACGCACAAAGCACATCAACGTTGAGTATCACTATGTGCGTTCATTGTTGTATGACGGCAGCATCAGCATCATGTAGGTTGAGACAGCACGGCAGTTGGCTGACTTCTTGACCAAGGCACTGAAGCGCGACTCGTTCAAAAAGGCTGTGAGTTCAGTTGGCGTGTATCCGTGAGTGACTCTCTTTGTACCTGCCTGCGTCCCTGCGTGGGCTGGGGGAGTGTGGTTGTTGACTGTGTCTCTGCCCGCACATGTGCACTACGCCTGTGAGACATGGGGAGTGTTGGTTTTTGTGCATCTCTCATTGTACTCTATTGTGTCCTCCCGGCTTGTGTATATCGGCGTGCAGATGACTGATGGCGAGACTCGAGGCTGCTAGAGTGTCGTTCGGTGGAGCCGACGCACACTGAGGTCTATTCAGAGTTTGCTGGAGGCTCCTCCCTCCGGCGATGCGCTCAGCTCCATCGGCAGGCCTCCTCGACGGTCGGACCGCCGGCGGTCACTGTCATTGTAGATGCTGTCTACATGCACCCAGCGCTGTTTCTGGTTGTGCCATTGCGTATGCAGCATCATGCTGCGCCTAGGGTCCATGTCTCTTGCCGTTTGGCCCTGTTTGGCATCACTGACTATCGTAGGTACTGCGCGGGTTTGGGCAGCCGTAACTCTTCGCAGCTATTTTTCTAGCTGATCTCGACCGCATGATTGCGTTTGCAGCGTCGGTATTATGGTATGGTCCAGTTTTCAGGCAAAACGGACGACGCCCGGGTTTTGGGCTGTCGGGCGTCTGGCAGGGCTCACCGAGAAAACCCTGCCTGCCAGAAAATAGGTCTAGGATTATTTTCTGATTGGCTGGTTAGCTGAGTAACAAGTTCTACACTAGTGGGGGGGAGCTAGAACTTGGAGGGGTCTCCCATTGTTGCTCATTCTTCATTCCTAATCAGTCACTTTCAGTTTTTAGCTACTTTCTGGCGCTAACAATGGCGGGCGCGTTTCTGAGTAACAAATCCAGAGCTTCCAGACTTAGACTCTAGAGCAGCAGACTGAGGGGACAGCAGACTGAAGCAACGAGCGTGGAAGCCCACACGCTGCATCAACAACGCTGATGCCCCAACCTGCCGCCTAGCATTTCCAGCTACACCCACATGCTTCAACAACTCAATGTGGAGATGGAGGAATGTGGGCATGCAGGAAGCTTTACTCACTCGAAGAAATCCCCAGCTCTCGAGCGAGCTCCAAATCTGACCAGCATTTCCTGAGTTGTTCAATCTTGCGAACTCCAAAAGATTGATGGTTCGGATGTGGCTTACGAGTTAAGAGGTGTATGTCACCGTTCCTGGGGTCAACAAAGACAAAAATAAAATTGACCTCGTGGTCTCGCTTTTGCACGGCACGACTTTAGGTTCGAGGTACGACCTAAAGACCATCCAACGGCCGGAAGAGACTAGTAAAATTGGATCAATGGCTCACGTGACCACTCTCACATCGTCAACTACATGTGTTTTACCACTCAAACAAATCAATCCTATTTGGCACGACTCACTAACTCCACCAAAGAACTGGATGGACTGCAGGCACGCCATACTTGCACGCTATGGAAAAGTTAACGAGAAGTCTGACGCACGGTTCAAGCTTCAACACCTGCGTCTGCAATTTAGCGTTGCAGGGTATGCACGGTGTTTCTGCAAAATCATTGCCGATAGTGACCTCACTCCTGATGTACTCTGTTTGTACTACAATGGCCTCAAGCGGGAAATCAAGTGAGAAATCCCCATATTCGACATCTGAGACAACCTTCTGCAAATGATCGCAGCAGCCGATCGCTTTGACAGTGCCGACTATAACACTCGGATGCAGGAATCTAACGGTTGGCGACCCCAAGGCCACAATCCATGTTACGGGGTCTTGAAGTCACAGTCAATATGGTGGACTCAAATGGACTCAAAATATTTTCTTTGATGGAAATCCATGTTGTCAATCAATGCGATCAAGGGTTCTGGTGGACTTGTAGGAAGTCGGGACACATCTCGTATGACAATCGGAAACAACAACAATAAGCCAAAAAAGGGGGGGAAGTCCCAAATAAAAATGATGAGTCGGGAAACGACAAGGGACAGGAGTAGACGATGAACCTCCTATCCTGTTGGAAAATGTGCGCCGACCGATCACCAATGTGAGCGGCTCACATTGTCGTAGACGAGGTTTCTTGAGACTGCAAAGCTCGACGAGGTCTACGAGGACGACCATTCAACGCTACTGCTACGAGTACAACCGAGGGGTTGGAAACGTCACAAAATGGTACCGACACTATTAGATGGAGGATCTTCTCACATTTTTATAAGCAACAACATGGTTTGGAATCTGTGTTTGCCAACCAAACTGGGGGTATTTGAAGGAAAAGCCGCCGATGGGCGACTGCAAATCAGTTGACTTAGCGAACCTTTCTGATTGCAAATCAGAGATCTGCTAGAAGTGTTATGCATCCCAAGATGCCAAAGCATATCACTGGACCTCCACGTCCCGGCCACATGCAAACCACGCATGACATATCCAATGCCTGTGGAAGCTCATTTAATCGATATTAGGTCTCCCAAAATACCTTTACAAACCAATATGTACCAGGGTCTTGACCACAAAGAGAAAACACAACCATCAGGTGTAATATGCAGTCAATCAACATGAGGTCTTCCAAGGCACTGACACATACCAACTTGATATGATGTTGCGCTAGTCGGGGCAAGACTTTTTCTGCTGCCTCACACACGTGGGCGAAAGTGGGTGCCCTGCCGTGCGCACGAGCAACGCTGGCTCCTCAGCTTTAAGAGGGAAACTCGCACCTGAAATTTAGCGCCAAAACTGCAGCTAGAAGTGAATAATGACCGAGTTGACAGTAAGAATGAGACTTTGTGGGAGACCCCTCCCACACTAACCGAGGCCCTCACCTCTGTGAGACTTGTTACTCAGTCTACCAGCCAATGAGGAGAATCAACTATTTTCTGGCTTGTGGAGTGTTCTCTCTGACCCTGCCAAATGATCGACACCCTCAAACCCAGACATCGTTCTTTTTTTTTTCTGAAAAAAAAAAACTAGAAAATACCGAAGTGCACATGCTGTATACACAGTCGAGCAGACAGAATCGGCTAGAGAATTAAGATGCAAACTTATAGCTGACTGAACCTAGGCAGACTGTATGCTACTCAAAACAGTTGCTTATGGTTGCTTGTGATATGAGTGCCAGTGGCTGCTGCTAATGGAGCTGACCGTACATTGCTACCAAGTGGGAGATCAGACAAGATGGGAGCCATGTCTCTCACGATGGGGCGACGTCCCAACTATTGCTCAGTGCCCGCCGTCGTTAACGTCCGCCAAGTCAGTCGTCTGTACAAGCACGTGTACTAGCGCAGAGTTCACAATACAGATCTACAAGATAATGCATGTGCAAATCACAACATGCGGAGTGTCCGGACTTTGCCCACCAACGAGCTTCTATCAAAAGGAAACTATGCAGCAGGTTGGGGCAGCAGCGTTGTTGATGCAGCGTGCGGGCTTCCACGCTCATTGCTTAAGTCAGCTGCCCCCTCAGTCTGCTGCTCTAGAATCTAAGTCTGGAAGCTCTGGGTTTTGATACTCAGAAACGCGCGCGCCAGAGTTAGCGCCAGAAAGCAGCTGAAAACTGATAATGACTGATTAGGAATGAAGAATGAACAGCAATGGGGGACCCCTCCAAGTTCTAGCCCCCCCCCCCAGCTCTGTAGAGCTTGTTACTCAGTTCATCAGCCAAACAAAAAATAGCTCAGTTCAGGCTGGCAGGTTTTCTCGGTGAGGCCTGCCAGACAGCCGACAGCCCAAAACCCGGGCGTCGTCCGTTTTGCCTGAAAACTGGACCATACCATAATACCGACGCTGCGAACGCAGCCGTGCGGTCAGAATCTGCTAGAAAAATAGTAGCGAGGAGTTATGGCAGCCTGAACCCAGGTAGTGCCCACAATGGTTTATGCTGCCAAACAGGGCCATGCAACATGCAACTGGGACCCTAAGCAGTGCATGACGACGCAGGCACGACAGTACGCGTTGGACGCATGCAGACAGCGACTGCGGTGGCAGTGACTGCCGGCAGTGCGACCGCCGAGGAGGCCTGCCGATGGAGCTGAACACGTCGCCGGAGAGAGGAGGCTCCAGCGAACTGCGGGACGACCTCAGCGTGTGTCGGCTCCACCGGACGACACTCCACCGGCGTCGAGTCTCGCCGTCAGTCATCTGCACGCCGATGTACACAAGCCGGGAGGACACAACAGAGCACAATGAGCGCAAAAAACCAACACTCCCCCATGACTCACAGGCGTAGTGCACATGGGCGGGCATAGACACGGTCAAAACTCGGACTCCCCCAGGACATGCAGAAGTGCAGGTAGCGACAAAGAAAGCATGTCACGGACGCACACCGACTGAAATCACAGCCTTCTTAAACGAGTCCCACTTCAGTGCCTTGGTCAGGAATTCAGCCAGCTGCCGTGCTGTCTCAATCCACACGATGCTGATGCTGCCGTCGTGCAACAACGAACGCACATAGTGATACTCAACATTGATGTGCTTTGTGCGAGTCTGATGCACACCGTCATTGTCTGCAATGGCCATGGCACTCTCATTGTCACAATGCAAGGTGATGGATGCGACAGACTGATACAACTCGGACAACAAACGATGCAACCACACGCTCTCACACGCGCCTGAGCCAAGGGCCACGTACTCAACCTCAGCAGTGCTGCGTGCAATGCACCCCTGCTTGCCACTGCGCCAGGACACAGCTCTGCCCCCGACCAGAAAGATCCAACCAGTGCGACCCTTACCGTCTGGACTGCCGGCCCAGTCGCTGTTGGTGTAACCCACTGCAACGACGGACGGCTGACGGCGGAACATGAGGCCTCGCCGAGGGGTCAAGACGACATAGCGCGGTACTCGGATCGCGGCCTCAAAGTGGAGGTGACGCGGCTCCTGAGAAAACTGGGCCAGGAGGTTAACGGCGAACGCGATGTCTGGACGCGTCGTCGTCGCCAGGAACATCAGTGACCCGATTACCCGCAGATACGTGGTCACATCAACTGGCTCCCCCACAACAGCTGGGTCATGACTCTTCAACTTCACCTGGCCATCGGGTGACATTGGTGAGGAAGCGTTGGGCACAAGGGGCAAGTCCTCGGCGANCCAGTGCGACTCTTACCGTCTGGACTGCCGGCCCAGTCGCTGTCGGTGTAACCCACTGCAACGACGGACGGCTGACGGCGGAACATGAGGCCTCGCCGAGGGGTCGAGACGACATAGCGCAGTACTCGGATCGCGGCCTCAAAGTGGAGGTGACGCGGCTCCTGAGAAAACTGGGCCAGGAGGTTAACGGCGAACGCGATGTCTGGACGCGTCGTCGTCGCCAGGAACATCAGTGACCCGATGACCCGCAGATACGTGGTCACATCAACTGGCTCCCCCACAACAGCTGGGTCATGACGCTTCAACTTCACCTGGCCATCGGGTGACATGGGTGAGGAAGCGCTGGGCACGAGGGGCAAGTCCTCGGCGAAGCGAGCTGACAGGGTCTGCACATAGGCAGCCTGGTGGACATGCAGGACGCCCTGAGAGCGATCATGCTCGAGCTCCATGCCCAGGAAGACTCGGGCAGAACCGAGATCCTTCATCTGGTAGGCAGCGTGTAGTAGGTCCTTGACATGCTGGATGGCTGTCGCGTCTGGTGACGCAATGAGGAGATCGTCGACGTAGACCAGGACCGCGGCGAAGGTCTGACCTCGCGGGCTGATGAACAGTGGGGGGTCAGCGGTGCTGTCCTGGAGGCCGCCACGGAGAAGCGTACTGCTGATCTCCTGGTTCTAGCACCGAGGTGACTGCTTCAGACCATAGAGGGCCTTCCGCAGCCGCCAAACTCTCCCAGTGCCATCGTCGAAGCCTGGGGGCTGCGTCATGTAGGGCTCCTCACCCTCCAGTGAGCCATGGAGGAATGCGTTGCTCACGTCCATCTGATGCAGCTCCCACCCGTGCTGGGCAACCAGGCTGAACAATGCCCGGCTAGTGGAGAACCGGCCAACTGGGGCAAAGATCTGGTCGAAGTCGATCCCAGGGACCTGAGCAAACCCCTTTGCTGTGAGGTGGGCCTTGTACTTGTCCAAGGATCCGTCAGGCCTCCACTTACGCCGAAAGACCCACTTGGCACCGATGGCCTTCCGACCTGGAGGGAGGTCGACGAGGTCATACACGTGGTGCTGTTGGATAGCGGCGAGCTCCTCGGCACAGGTAGCATCCGAATGTGCGGCCTCAGGGGAGGCCCGAGCCTCGCGTAGGGTGGAAGGGTCCTCTGGGCGCGCTGTGGACCGGACTGAGAGGGCATGTGTATCACGAGCCCCAGGTGGGATGCGTGCGAGTGCGGCCACAACAGCATGCCGATGCTCGTGATGAAGCATGGCGTACCCCAATGCAGAGCCCGGGTGAAGGTCTGCGATAATGGCAGAAGTGGTCAGGCCGAGAGCCTTTGTGCCAGGGTCCCCACTCACGACCGTGGGAGTGGAGGAGACACGTTCAGTCACAGGGGGTCGAGGCGCCACGGAACGGGGAGCGACAGTCTGCGCGCTCACTGTTGGCCGAGGTCGGAGGCTGCCGCCTGGGCCACGTGTGTAGCGCGGTCGGGCAGAAGATGGTGCTGAGGCCGATGGGCCGACGAAGGCAGACAGTACTACTGGTCTGGAGGAGCCAGTAGACGCAACAGGCGCTGCTGGGCCAGAGGGGCCAGTGGAAGCAGCTGGGGCTGCCGGCCCAGAGGGGTGAGTGGACGCGTCTAGGGCTGCTGGCCCGGAGGGGCCAGCGGACGCGACTGGAGGCGTCGGCCCGGGGGGGCCATCGGAAGCGACTGGGGCTACCGGCCCGGAGGGACCAGCGGACGCGACTGGGGTTGCCGGCCCAGAGGGACCAGCGGACGCGACTGGGGCTGCCGGCCCGGATGGGCCAGCGGACGCGACTGGGGTTGCCGGCCCGGAGGGGCCAGCAGATGCGACCGGGGTTGCCGGCCCAGAGGAGCCGGCGGACGCGACAAGGGCTGCCGGCCCGGAAGGGTCAGTAGACGCGACTGGGGTTGCCGGCCCGGAGGAGCCGGCGGACGCGACTGGGGCTGACGGCCCGGGGGGGCCAGTAGACGCGACTGGGTCAGCTGGCTCGGAGGGGCCAGCGGCCGCGACCGGGGCTACCGGCTCAGAGGGACGGNGTGATGTGTCACCCGGAAGCGACAGGATGGAGGACGGACTCACCACTCCCCCACGCGACGGGAGGGACACGGACGAGCCGGAGCGGATGAGGTCGCGGGGAAACAGGTCCTCAAAAAAGAGGGCATCGCGGGACTCGACGATGCAGTGTCGGGATGGGTCCCAGAAGCGCTAGGCCTTGGACTGACGAGACACACCGAGAAAGGTGCAGGGGCGTCCGCGGGGGGCAAGCTTGCCACCCTGCTGTGGAGCGGGCAGCCACACAACGGCTACGCAGCCCCAGACGCGAGCCGGGCGGAGGTCAGCGCGCCGACCGCACCAGTGCTGATAGGGCATGGACTGGCAGGGAAGGGGACCGTGGGGAACCCTATTCCAGACCCAGGTCATGTAGGCCATGGCCTCAAAGTAGAAGCCATCGGAGAGACCGGACTCGACCCGCATGGTGCGGACGGCGTCGGCCATGGTGCGGTTCCACCGCTCGGAGACGTCGTTCTGGGCGGGTGTGTAGGGCGCAGACGTCTCATGGCGGATACCGCGGGAGGCGAGAAAGGTCGTGGCCTCACCCAGGTACTCGCCACCGCGATCGGAGCGAAAGCGACATAGGGGGCGGCCACACTCGCGCTCCGCAAGGACAAGCCAGTCCTGAATCGTTCGGGCGACATCGCTCTTCTGCCGAAGGCAGAAGACCCAACGGTAGTGAGAGTAGTCGTCCGTCAGAGTGAGGACATAACAGCCATGCTCACCGACGGACTCGATGGGGAGAGGGCCCATGACGTCCGAGTGGACAAGGTCAAGGGGGGCGGACGCCCGTGAGGAAGAGAGGGGGTACGTGGACCGGTGCATCTTTCCCTGAGCGCAGTCAATGCACTCAGTGGGACATGGGAGAGGGAAGGTCTCCGAATCAAGGCCCTTGGCCGGCTCGGTGCGGAGCATGCTCTCTACTGCGGCAGAGTGGACGTGGCAAAGGCGGCGGTGCAAGAGGCGGGTGTGCTAAGGAGAAAGCGTGCTGGTGACGAACACATGACCGGTCGCAGCCGACGGGGAGGAGACGGGAGGGGAAGAAGCGAGGCGGGGAACGTGCCACAAGTTGCCACAGGCGGTGGCGTGCAGTACGACAAGACCCGACGGACGCAACGACACAGTGCCGACACCACGTGAGTGCACAACGTCCATGCTCATGCGGTCAAGGGCAGTCACGGACAGGAGGCTGAGCTCGAGACCAGGGACGAAGAGAACATCGGTCAAAAAGACGTCACCGGCCGGACCACGGAAACGAACAACGCCTACCCCACGGACCGGCAACACCTGTCCGGAGCCCGTCCGAACACCGGAGACATCGCCGACGGGACCGAGCATACTGAAGGCCTCGCGAGAGGCCGTCATGTGATGCGTGGCCCCGGAGTCGATGATCCAGGTCTCAGCAGNCAAAGGCGGCGGTGCAAGAGGCGGGTGTGCTAAGGAGAAAGCGTGCTGGTGACGAACACATGACCGGTCGCAGCCGACGGGGAGGAGACGGGAGGGGAAGAAGCGAGGCGGGGAACGTGCCACAAGTTGCCACAGGCGGTGGCGTGCAGTACGACAAGACCCGACGGACGCAACGACACAGTGCCGACACCACGTGAGTGCACAACGTCCATGCTCATGCGATCAAGGACAGTCACGGACAGGAGGCTGAGCTCGAGACCAGGGATGAAGAGAACATCGGTCAAAAAGACGTCACCGGCCGGACCGCGGAAACGGACAACGCCTACCCCACGGACCGGCAACACCTGTCTGGAGCCCGTCCGAACACCAGAGACATCGCCGACGGGACCGAGCATACTGAAGGCCTCGCGAGAGGCCGTCATGTGATGCGTGGCCCCGGAGTCGATGATCCAGGTCTCAGCAGGGTCCTGGACAGGGGTCGCCAGATCAGTCACGATCACATGGCAACACGCGAGGGACGCGGACACGGTGGACGGAGGCGCTAAACGAGACTGCCAGTTGTCAAGCCATGTAATGTTGTCAAGGAGTGGGGTGGATGAGATCACGGGAGACGAAGAGACAGACGAGGAAACTGGACACGACCGCAGCTCAGTCTCAGTCATGCAGGGATGGGCTGGAGGGCAGGAGGTGACGCAACTCGCACTTCCCTGGGGAGGAGGGCGAGGGAGGCCAAGCTGGAGCGCGATGAATTTCTCCAGCTGACGCTCTCGGGATGACGGTCCAGGAGTGTAGACAGACTGCGGAGTGACGGCGCCGGAGCCCGGGTAGTAGGNACCCGTGCCCAGGCTGGCCACAGTTGTGGCAGACCGAGGCACTACCGCTGAGACCGGTCGATGACTGCTGCTGCTGCTGTTGCGATGGACCCTTGCCCTTCTTGTTTCGACTTTTCTTCTTCTTCCCTGAGGGCGATGAGGTAGCTGCGACGGGGGAGGCAACGACCACGGAGACAATGGCAGGGGTGGCGACGACAGGGGATGCCAGGGCCTCTGCGCCATGGAGCTGGGACTCCTGGCGAGCTTCCTCAATGCGGAGGAAGAGCTCGTATGCCCAGGGCATGAGAGTGCCCTGGGCCTCCATGGTGGTGAGGACGTCCTGAGGATAGTGGACGAAGACGTCAGCGTATGCGCTAGTGGCGCCGCGCTTGATGGTGAGGAGCGCGGACAGAGGGGGTGGAGCCGACTTCCCGAGTCGACGGAGGATGTCCTCCGCTCGCTGCCAGTAGGCAGTGACCGTCTCGGCCTCCCCCATGTGGAGGGAGTTGAACTCCCGGAGCAGACGGCTGATCTCAGCGTCGCTGCACAGGCGATGGTGTCTGGTGAGGACGTGCCAGGCGGCTGCCGGGTCTGGGATGGTGCCGGCGGTGAAGTCGCCGAGGAAGGGCTCCAGGGCAAGGCGGGAAGCTGGAGGGGCGACTGGTACAAGGGCGCGGACGGCACAACCAGCGTCATATAGCTGGTCGGCCTGGGTGGAGTCGTAAGGAAGGGTGTAGTAGGCCCACAGACCCTCACCCTGCGCCCAGATCCGGAAGCTGAGCTCCCAGCTCCGGAACTGCTCGCCGGCCTGAAGCGGCGGTGGCGGCGTCTCAAAGTCCTTCTGCCTACGGCCGGCACCCAGAGTGGGGCCAAGGACGGAGGTCAC